>PVJC01030863.1:0-20940 GCA_004026665.1 Murina feae
CTAGTTTATTATAAGCTGACTAGAGGCCTGGTGCACAAAAATTTGTGCGCTGGGGGGTCTCTCAGCCCGGCCTGTGCTCTCTCACAGTTTGGGACCCCTCACGGGATGTCCACCTACCAACTTAGGCCCACTCCCTGAGGGATTGGGCTTAAGCTGGCAGTTAGACATCCCTCTAGCAGCCCAGAAGCCCTTGGGGGATGTCCACCTGCCAGCAGGGAGTAGGCCTAAGCTGCAGTTGGACATCTTTAGTGCTATTGAGGAGGTAGGAGAGGCTCCCACCATCACCGCTGTACTGGCAGCTGTCCGCCTGGCTTGTGACTGAGCAGAACTCCCCCTGTGGGAGCACACTGACCACCAGGGGGCAGCTCCTGCATTGAGTGTCTGCCCCCTGGTGGTCAGTGTATGTCATAGTGACCAGTCATTCCCAGTGGTTCTGCTGTTAGGGTCAATTTGCATATTACCTTTTCATTATATAGGATAGAGGCCTGGTGCACAGGTGGGGGCCAGCTGGTTTGCCCTGAAGGGTGTCCCAGATCAGGGTGGGGGTCCTGCTGGGGTGCCTGGACAGCATAGGTGAGGGGCTGATGGCCGTTTTCAGGCTGGCCATGCCCCCCCAGCGACCCAAGCTCCCAGCTTCTCCTTTTTTTTTTTTTTGGATTTATTTATCTTCTATAATTGAAACTTTGTAGCCTTGAGTGGAGCTGAGGGCCGGCCAGGACAGGAGGGAAGTTTGGCTTCCTCCATTGCTGGGGGCAACTTAATTGTCCTGCTCACTACAGCTCTGTGGCCACTGCCATCTTAATTGGGTTAATTTGCATACTTGCTTCTGATTGGTTTGTAGGCATGGCTTGAGCATAGCAGAGGATAGTTAATTTGCATGTTTCTCTTTTATAATATAGGCTTATGGAATGAGCCTGAAATGGTAGACACAATTTCTGTAGGTAAGAGAGGAAGAAGAGGGCATTTTATGTAAAGACTCCAGAATAGACACCGACTCAGAAAAGCAAAACATCACATGGATGGAAAACAAGAGGGCTCATAGGGAATGGATAAGAGAATAGGAAGATTCTAAATATAGGCTGGAACCAGATTTCAAAGGACTTTAAAGACGGTTCTGACTTTATTTCATAAGCAGTGGGGAGCAACACTGAGTTTAAGATGACATGATAAAATCTGCTGGAAGATGAATCTGGTCCCGACCTTCTAGACAGATGAAGAGAGGCCTGCCGCCAGGGAAGGCATGACTCATGACTAAGGTGAATTATACAGACCAGGCAGGAGGCAGTCAGGGCCAGAGTGGGTATGTCAGTAGAAGAAAGGGACACATTGAGTATTGCAAAAGATGGCTTAATGATGGGGTTCCTGGCATGGAGATTTTGAGGAAGAAAAATAGATATGTTAACATTTCTGAAATAACTCAGAATAGCACATTGTGTATGAGTGTGTATAGATAGACATTTATCAAGGACTTACCCATTCATTGTCCAGCTCTTATCTTTACAACAATCTAGTAGAAGTTGGAAAGATGAGCTAGTATCCTCCTCTTTCAGATAAAGCTTCCAAAGATTAAAAAACCTGTTTAACCTTAGACAGCATAATATCGACCTAAACATTTGACCCCAACCCGCTATTCGGGTTGAGCATCAACCTTAGCCTTAGGAAGGCCTTCATGGGTTTTAGCATTTCTGACAATATTTATGATCAATGATAAAATGAATCACCAGGGTACAAGAAAATCAAATCAGTGTAATGTCAGTAAAAACAAACAGAGCCCACTAGTTGAGCTTATTATTAATAACGAAATATTCACTTTTAAATATAGAGAAGCATTTCAGACATAAAGCGAAAACCTACTTACATGCTTTACGTGTTGAAATTCTAGCAGTCAGTAAAATTCTGCAAAAATTCATGATGACTGTGATAACTGTTAATCTTATATAGAACAATTTTAAGTTGTTTTCTAAAAATACTCAAAGCTCCCAACCAGTTTGACTCAGTGGATAGAGTGTCGGCCTGCGGACTGAAGGGTCCCGGGTTCGATTCCAGTCAGGGGCATGTGCCTTGGTTGTAGGCACATCCCCAGTAGTGGGTGTGCAAGAGGCAGCTGACTGATGTTTCTAACTCTCTATCCCTCTCCCTTCCTCTCTGTAAAAAAATCAATAAAATATATTTTAAAAATAAATAAAAATACTCAAAGCAAATTCTTAAAGCAATGCAAAGCTTCAGTCTGTGGCATTGTCTCAGTAAAATTGTATCTTCTGATAGGTGATAAGAGAAGATAAGTCTTTACCTTAGCAAATTACTAAGAGAAAAAAGAATATTTACTGTCTGGGTGGCAACATCACTAGTATCTGAGACTAACACAGTGGGCCCCAAAAGTAAAAAGTATATATACTGCTCCTCAATAAACCTAAATGGAAAGTGAGTGACTATTTAGTATGGCAAATGTACAGTGTAATAGCCATAGAAGCAATCTAGTAGCTGACAGTACCAAGAAATTATTGTTCCTATAATATAATGTCAAATTTATAAAACTCCACCAACTAAACACTTTAAGAACAAATTATCATAATAATTAAATTGTTGCTGGATTGGAAGTTTATTCTATGATAAACTGAAATTTAGATTGGCCTTGGCTTTGTTGAACTTTGATATGAACACTTGTCCACTGAACACTTGGTGGCTCACTGCATCATCTACCTAGTCAGTAATTGTGAGAATTAGGTTCAGACCCCATCACTGGCTCCTGCGTTGTGCTCCCCCCTGCACCCCACCCAGTAGTCTTGTTTCCACCAGCAAAGAAAGAGAGGGACACAGAGAGGCCCTTATCTTTTCAAATTATTTGAATAGTATTGTTTCTTTTTAAAAAAAAATTTTTTTATTGATTTCAGAGAGGATGGGAGAGAGAGAAACATCAGTAATGAGAGAAAATCATTGATCAGCTGCCTCCTGCATGTTCCCCTGCTGGGGATGGAGCCTGCAACCCAGGCATGCACCCTTGACTAGAACTGACCACGAGGCCCTTCAGTCCTCAGGCCGACACTCTACCCACTGAGCCAACCAGCTAGGGCAATACTGTTTTTCTTATCAATCAGAGTACCTTGAAGCTAAAAAAAATTAGCAGTGGCCAATTGGAACCACCCAGAAATAAAATTTGTATTTCTTCTTAGAACCTCCAGTAGCCTTCATGCCTTGGGCAAAAAAAAAACACACAAAAAACCCATGTGTTATGTCAGGATTGGAGGAGGAGTTTATCCTGACATAGATTTTATGCAACAATAAACACAGCATTATCCAGAACAAACTCTCACTGACCTAAACTAATTTCTTGGAAAGTGTTCTAGGTATATTCCAAAAAAGATTAGAGAAATATAGGAAGTTAGCCAGCTTGGCATTGTTTATCTGAAAAACCTGCCAAAAGTCTGGCCTTATTTGCCAGTGCCAATACTCTAGAGTGCAAAGAGTCTTGTGCAAGGGCCATTATGTAAGCTAAAAATTAATCTTAATGAGTCATTCGTTGTCCAAGAGTGGATGCTGCACAAGCCCCAAGTTGTTTCAGAATCAATGTACTTCATGGCCTCTGGGGATGCTACGCTTCATTGTCTTTCCGATAAGGGAGGAAAGCCTTTGGAAAGCTTGTTTGAAACAGTGCTTAGGGCCGCAGGTGTGGTGGAACCAAGTGTGGTCCATTGTCTTCTTCATATCTTTGTCCAATACACTGGATCTAAAGATGCCATAAAAAACCCTTCACTTTCAGCCTGAGTGGGTTTTCTTCTAGTGATCCTCTGCCTGCATCTCAGCAACAATGACCAGAAGGGAAGCCAACCTGAAAAGGTCAGTCCTAGCCCAGCTTTATTAAGAAGGAAAAATTTCCTCATCTCTAGGATCTTACAATTTGAAAGGCTCACAACTAGCAATATGGATGTACTATCAAGTCAGGCAATACATAGCATGACGTTGATCATGACATACCAAGATGTCAATGTGGTATGTTTAGAGTTAATAGTTTCTCGGTTCCTAAACTGTAGAACTGAATCTTACACTTCTAGTGGAGATCTGGGCAAGTCACTCAGCTGACTTACCATCCAGTTGAGGAGATGGGGTGGCAATGGTCACTAACCCTGAAGTTTTGTGCAGATCACTGAACAAGAGTTTATCCAGCTTACTTCGTAGAAAAAAAGGTCCTTCCAGTAGAAATCAATTCTGTATCTGCCCTTCCTATCCACTGCCCTTCCTTCAGGGGTTAGAGAGAATACAGTACATCTCTTTCTTTAGCTCACATTCAAAACTCAGTGACCAGAGAAAAGAAATGAGGAAAGATGGGAAAATATGTTTCCAAGGCCATGGGCTTATTTCCTTCTGGCGTGGCTACTTATCTTGAGCTCCAAAGAATGTGGGCAAATGTTTATGATTGGTTAAATAGGAAAAAAAGAACTGTTTAGTGCCAAAATCAGTTTCCAAACTCTGCTTTTCTACATTCTCTAAGGTAATGAGCCTGCCCAAGAAAAAAGAGAACAAAAAAAAAAACTTGTATGGGAGATCATATCCCCTGTCAAGCCAAGACCACCCAGTGGACTAATGGAAGGATAGATGCCAGGCAGGGCCACAGGGTAAATACTGAAAAGGATATCTACTTAGACATAAGAAATGCTACTCTCAGTGTCTCATTTCTGCAAATGCTCTCTTATATAATTGGAGACTTTTTCCCCCCTTCACTTGTTGGACTTCTGTAGCTTCTTTTGAAACGGATCATTTGAACCGTCTCAGTTTTGTAACTTGTCATGGGTCATTTTTCTAACACTAGACGTGCTAAAAGCTGCGGGTTCTCCCAGAATGACTCATAAATCTCATTAGTGTTAAAAATTTAAAACCTAATGGAATTCAGTCAAAACACAAAACCACTATTTTCAGGATGTTTGAAATCCTATGAAAATGAAAATAAAGCCCTTAAATGGATAGCATAATGACTGAAGAAATTAGTCATAGTAGTAGCTGTCATTTGTTAGGTAACTACTATGCACTTAAAGGTACCAATGGCCAAGTTGCATTAGAACAGCATTTATTAAAAGATAAGAGATATTCTTCAAAGAAAAGGCTGGGTCTTTTCAAAGCAGCCTCTTCAAGGTATCTAAGGAACTCAGGAGCATATTCTCTTTGTGAGCACTCACCCTCGCCCTAGAGATAGATCGTGTGGATTTTCAAAGAGCGGTGGTGGCTGCTGGTTGACAGTGAGCCATGGTGACTGTTGCCCGATAGTCGTGTGGAGGGGCTGAGAGAGGGAAGAGTTGGCCCAATTCTGCCATCATGACCTTGTTTGTGGGTTTTTATGGCTTTTAATCCACAGTGGGGGCTGGACTAATTTGTCCAGAGTCATTTAAGAAAGGCTATGGACAACTGGGTGATAACAGGTTTTCCCCCCAAGGAGGATTGGCAAGGTGCCTTTTTAGGTGCTTCTAGCACCAACTACATTTTCCATTTTTTCCCTCCACTTCTAGAATAACATTAAGTAAAAACATGTAGCATATATTCATGCTTGCTTTGTTCCAGGCTCTATTTTGAGTAATTTACACGTACTATCTCACCCAAATAACACCTCAGGAGATAGCTGATATTATCATTCTCTATTTACAAATAGGAAAACTGACATGCAGAGAGGATTAGTAACTTGCCCACGGTCACACACCTAGCAGGGGGTGAATCTAAGATGCCTGACTTCTAGTCACTCTGATTCACGCCTTTCTAGAACAATTACTCTCTTGCTCTACCACTCTCCTTACTGACTTTTCCCTCCATACCTACATTATTTCTTGTGCATTTTCTCCTCTCTTGGAGAAAAAAATTAACAAGTAATATTACAAATTTTGGCTATTGTATTCCACTTGGGAAGGTGGACAGATAAGTTGAATATATTGTACTCCATGTGGAGGTGGCCCCACCTCCCAGGTTGGGGGTACATAAAGTGTAAATTCTCACTATTTGTGAGAGTCTTTCAGCAACCAACCAGAGAGTTTAACTGAAACTAATACAATAAAACATGACAGGTTATAATTATGACAGAAGGCATGGCACGATCCAAAAGTATCTCCTAAATTATTAGTCTGGCAACTTAAGAGGCTACAAATAATATTCATGTTTTTAATAGAGTTCTAGTTCCAGCCACATGGTAGGTTGAGCTAAGTAATGTGTATTGTTCTTCTTATGCAATTGCATTGAATGGATGAACAATGTATAATATACAAATTTTAAATCATAGTAGAGCTCAGAAATCATAGAACTCGGGAAAGAAAAATTGTCTTGTGCCAGAAATGAGGAGTGGACCCAAAGTCAGACTCTGAACAGTTGATTTTTATGTAATTTTTAGGGTCACCATGCTTATTTTCATCAAGCTCATTAAGGATACAAGAGCACAGATGGCTTGTAGGAAAGTTTTGTGGGCCAGGCCTAGAAATGGTCTATTGGACTTCCACTAATATGGCATTGAGCACCCCTGACAGCAATTGAGAATGTAGCCTAACTGTGTGCCAGGAGGATGAGCACCTATGTTTGGAGATTAGACACCTGTATCATAGTGAACAAAATAGCCTTACCTTCTAAACGCTCTGGATAAATGAGAGCTGGAGAAAGAAGTACAAACTCTTTAAGTCTCAGGTGCTTACATATTCAGGAAGAGTAGACTGAGGAATTTTTAAGTAAATTAATTAATAGCTAAAAGTCTTTGTCCTTGGGGTACATTCTCCTTTGATCTTACTCTCATGTCTATGGATGGATTCCATGTCTCCATACTCCTCTCTCATCAGGGAATAAGTGTGGTATTCAATTTTATAGCAAAAAAAGGATGTTCTGTTTCTCCATTAATGAGATCTCATATGCCTAATAAAGTTATTTCTTGAACTGCACCACTCAAAATCACTGTGTATTTACAGCTCTCCATAGAAAACTATGAATGCAGATAAATCAGGCGGTTAAAGTAGCTGCACATGTTTTAGGAGATAAATGAGTTCAGATGCCAAGGCCAAATCTACTGAATCATAGACAAAATATTCAGATGAAAACGTGAGTTTAATTTTTATATTTCTGAGCATTTGCTTCATCGTATTCTCATATAAGAGTTTAGTTTTGCACAAAGCTTAAAGGCTGGTTAGCTTTTCCTTAGTTTGCCCTAAAATTTGAAGCTTATTGGCTAGAGATATCAAATCAGAAATTGAGGAGCAAGAGACAAGAAGAATGTACATCTAATTTCCTTTTCCATATCTAGAAGCTTCTGTGAGCCTCTCTTTATCCCTGGCATGTGGAAATCCTTAAGATGGTCTGCCAACCACCTCAATCTCATGCAGGCAGGCTCCTACCTCACTGTGCTCCAGAACCACTGTTTTCCTTTTTCTTTTAATTTTGGTATAATTGTACATATAACATTGTATTGTTTTCAGGTGTGCAGCATAATGATTTGACATATGTATATATTTTGAAATAATTAACACAATATGTTTAGTTAAGATACACTATCACACATAAGTATAATTTTTTTTCTTGTGGTGAGAACATTAAGATGTACTCTTAGCAGCTTTCCAATATATAATACAGTATTGTTCACTATAATCACCATGCATACATTACATCTCCAGGACTTATAACTGGAAGTTTCTACCTTTTGACTACCCTCACCCATTTCACTCAGCCTCAACTGTGGCCTCTGGCAACCACCAATCGGTTACTGTATCTATGAGTTTGGTTTCTTTCTTTTTTGTGGTGGGAGGGAGAGTTGATGTTTTAGATTCCACTTATAAGTGAGGTCAGAGAGTGTTTGTCTTTGATTTATTTCACTTAGCATAATGCCCTCAAGTTCCACTGGTTGTCACAAATGGCAGGATTTCCTTGTTTTTATGGCTGAATAATATTACATTGTATATGTACTACATTTTTCTTTCTTATCACCATGCTCCTTCCTCTTCCTTGGGGCATTCTTTTCCCTCTGCCCAGAGAAACATCTTTGCTAATTAACTTCTATTCATCTTTCAGATATCTACGTAAACATCATTACACAACCACCAACCTCAAGGAAACCTTTTCTGAACCATAGGCTGGATCAATGCCCTTATAATATACTCTGTAAAACTGGATACTTCCTTGTAGTAATGTAGCACACCTGTAATTAAATATTATTTATAAATTTGGTTGTTCAAAATTTGTTTTCCATGACAATGTAAACTCTAGGACACGAGTGGCCATCTGCTTTGCTCACCATTATATCTCTAGTTGCTAGTATAGTGCTTGGTTAATATGGGCATCAATAGATATTAATTGAGTAAATTAATATTATATCCTATACAATAAAGAGATAGTATTCAAATTAACCCTCACACCCTCACAAGATGGCTCCCTACAACCAGGCTGGCAGGAGGTTAGTGAGGGACGACCAAACGACTGAATAGCAGGTTGCAGAGGGTGACCAGTCCAGCAGGGGGACTCTGAGGGGTGACTAAGCTGGCAGGGGAGGCAGTTAGGAGCAACCAGGCTGGCAGGGAGGGAGCAGTTAGGAGTGACTGGGCTGGCAGGGAGGGGACAGTTGAGGGTGACCTGGGCGGCAGCGGGGGGCAGTGAAGGGTGATCAGGCTGGCAGGGGGGCAGTTAGGGGCAGGTCCGAGGACAAACACTGCCCACTCAGTCTCCTCATTTGCGTCCACTCAACCATTTGAGGGGACTTTGAACTATTAGGCAATGGAACTTTTCTGATTCTTTTATGATTCCATTTCTGTCCTCGCCAGAGGCTTATGGAGGATTTTCTCAAGTCCACAGCTGCAAAGAGGTTGTCTCAGGTCAGTGAGAAAGACTGAGCTATCCCTTGGAGTGAGACTAAATAAAACTTTAAAGTCAATAAGGTTGCATTTTTCACAGGGATCCCTGAGAAGACTCAGGCCATCCAGGGCCACTGGACCACAGTCAGCAACATGTGGTGGGGACCTGACCTGGGACTTCCTTACAGCTGGAGCAGAGAATGAAAGACCCCAAGAGAGGTGTCCTTTCTGGGACCTGCAGGTGGGTGTCTGTGTTTTTTACCTTTGTTTCTGTTTAAAATTTTATTATTTGGATTTTATGGACTGGCAGATGTGACTCTGATCCTGGCTTTAACTATTTCTGGAGTAACAAGTGAATAAATTGCAAATTTCCTCCCACTAAACCCTGAGAGCTGTTTGAAACTAATCTTGTGAGAAGAGAAAGGACTAGCAGTCAGCCAGTGGGAATCCTCCACTTGGCTGGGACCTTCACTCAATCAGACTCTCACTGCTCTTACTCCACAGGCCTTTCCTCTTGAGTTCTATCACCTTTGTCTATGCCTTTTCAGCATTCACTGGCTCAGTTTTATTATAATACTAGGGGCCCAGTGCACAAAAATTTATGCACTCAGGAGGTCCCTCAGCTCAACCTGTGCCCTCTCACAGTCTGGGACCCCTCTGGGAATGTCCACCTGCTGGCGTGCCTGGTCAGCCTGGGTGAGGGGCTGATGGCTGTTTGCAGGCTGGCCAAGCCCCCCAGTGTGGACCCTCACCCCATTGGGGTGTGGCCAGCCTGGGTGCAGGCGTGAGGGCTGTTTTCAGGCTTTCAGGCTGCCCACAGTCCCTTCAGGTTTTAGGTCCCTACTGGGGTACATGGCCAGCCTGGGTGAGGGGCTGATGGCTGTTTGCAGGCTGGCCAGGCCCCCCAGTGGGGTCCCTCACCCCATTGGGGTGTGGCCAGCATGGGTGATGGACTGAGGGCTGTTTTCAGGCTTTCAGGCTACCCACAGCTCCCATTGACCCAATGTCCCACCAAGTCTGGCTGGAAGCAGGTTTCTGGGGTTTGTTTATCTTCTATAATTGATACACTGTTCCTTTAAGCTGAGGCCTAGGCAGGTAATGAAGCCTCCTGTTTGCTTCAGCTCGTGGCTTCTAAAATTGAAAGAATGTTGCCTTAGTAGACTCTAGGCAGGCAGTTTCCTCCATCGCTCTGAGGCTTCTATAATTGAGACAATGTTGCAAATATGTTGTTGCCTGGAGCCAGGAGAAGCCCAGCTGGCAAACAGTTTTACTTCTGCTGCAATGGAAGCTGCCTGTTTAGCAGCTCCATGACTGCTGGCCTCCATCTTGGCTGAGTTAATTTGCATGCAGTCGCTCTGATTGGCTGGTGGGCGTGTCTTAGGCATCCCAAAGAAACGGTCAATTTCAATATTACACTTTTATTAAGTTAGATTCTGTACAGTTGCTTTTCACAGATGTGTTATTCTAAGTATATGCTTTCTCTTAAGCCATCTAGGAAACAGGACTTTTTCATGAACTGAGCAGTGGTTTTAGAACCATTTATTTGGTTGTGATAAGGTGGATTGATATCCCTACACCTAGAATTACTTTTTTCTAACTTGTCTTTCATTTATAGAGGAATATGAAAGTGGTTGTATGTGCATAATACCCACACTGTCATGGTGTGTAACTCCCTTAGTGTCAGCAGATGGGTAGTCTGAGAAGAGTAGGAAGTCTAACATCCTGACTTAATTCTCTCATGTCCTTCACTTTCTATCATCAATTTGTGTAAGTCCTGCATTATTAAGAAATGAATTACATAATATAACCTGCTGATACATATTCTGTGCATTCCTATAGTAATAGAAAACTTTCTCAGAATCTTTTCAACTTCTCACTACCATTGGCCTCTAGACTAAATCTACCACAGTCTTCTGCACAGAGACTGCTCGCTACTTCCCATCATCTATGTTCTTCTTCTTAGTCATAGGAAACCAAAGTTTTAACTGGTGCATTGCTGCCTACCTTTAAGGCACATTTTTCAGCCTTTCCTGCAGCCAGCTGTGGCTATGTCATTAAGTTTCAGCCAATGAAGAGGTAAATGTAATGGTTAAATGGAATTGGGGGAGGGGAGAGAGAAATCCTTTGAAAGAAAGTCTCTCCCATTTGCTATCTGGTTGATAGATGTAATTAGATGACTCCTTGTGGCTTTTAGTCCTGGGGATAATGATATAGAGACCTGAAAGGACCCTTGGTTCCTGATAACTCTGTGGAGCCACCTCATAGCTCTGGACTGCTGCCTTTATATTGCTTTTGTGTGAAAGAGAAATAAGACACATCTGTCTTGTTTAAGCCAATGTCATTTTGAGTTTTTCTGTTGCATGCTGCTGATCCTGATCCTAACTCATAGAGCCACCTACCATTCACTTAATACCATCGATACCAGGACCCACAAATGAGTATAATAAGCATTTTCAATCTATGACTTTAAGGATAAAATGGCAAAAGTGAATGTGATGCCTTCAATTTCAAGAGCTAAAGCAATTGCTGAAATTCAGGAAAAATAGAGCTCAGAACCATTAACCTTATTTTTTTTCTTGCCCTTTCTGTCAAGTGTAGGATTATTAAAGTCATTACCCAAGAAAAATGTCCACTGCTGTATAGAGCCTGTAGCTGCATATCCCTGGTTTCCACCCTTGCACCTTCCCACTTCTGTTCTTAGCATGCACAAAATGAAATTGTTTGTTACTCAGCTAAGATGAAAGCACTTTGATAAACAAAATTTGGTTCCTGGGCTTGGACTAAAGAACTAAATTAGGGCGTGTGTGCATAATTACTGGGTTCTATGAAGGAATGTTTGTTCAAATAAGAAATCAATTCAGGAAACAAAATGACAAGAGTGATGTTTATTATAATCATGACATCAGAGCCCTTCATTGTTTTACCACCAGACCCAATAAATCTTGAACTTTATTCTTAGTCGTGGTTGTGTGAGTTATGGATACTAACGTCACCAGGATGTCAGAAAGGAAAAAGCAGAAAACAGAGGCCATTTCATCTTTTCAGAAAGAGGTGATTAAAGAAAGAGATGTATATTCTATTAGATGCTCTACTACTTTAATATGCCAACTCAGTTCTCCTTTTCTATATAAACGGAGCTAAAATTAGAAACATTTTATAGATCAGGGGTTTTATTTAAACTAAAAAGTATAAAGAGAAGATACCGTGTAAAGAATGTCTAACTCCCTCTTGGCAATATTGGCAGGCATTGACATGTCTTTATTCTCTTGAGTCCATTTGCCCCCAAATTGTATTCTCTCATTTTAAGCATATGATGGTGCCATATGATCGGCAAAGATGACCTTGTTAGAGTAAAAAATCTATAAAGAACTAAGCAAGTAAGGAAAGAGCTCAGAATATCCTTTTTGTACAGTGAACTGCACCTGTGAATTAAAATACTGCTAGTTTCATCATCCTTCACTTCTAATCCAGTTCCCGATACCTCTGAAAGAATTGGCAAAACACATGCCACTTTTATATCCCAAGCCACTTAAATGGTTATTATAAAATTATACCCAGTCAAATTTCATGTCTTGCTGTGGAGAGAAGGAGGACAAAGATAGTTCCCAATTAGAATGAAAACCAAGGTCTAGTCAACTCTTATTATGTGAGATGACTTAACTGTGGTTAAGGAGTACCAGGACCTTTGCTCCTCAACTTTGGTCTATTCAGTCCAACCAATGTCAATTGCACAGCCAGGGTCCAATCATGACCCCTAATCAGATACCTACTCCACAAATGATCCTGGTCCCACAAATTACTTCACAATGAAATAATATAACAATAGCAACAATTTTCATAGGTAACACAGAGTACTACTCAGAAACACTGGGCATTCTTTCAAGCAATATATGTGTATTAGCTCATTTATTTACATCAACTCTCTGAGAGTCTATCATAATTCTGTTTTGAAGATAAGTTAACTGGGGCAAGAGATTAAATAACTTGCTCAAGGTCATCCAGCCCCTAGATGATACATCATAGGTAGTGTGACTTCAGATCCCATAGTCCTAACCACTGCACACACTCACTCCCGAGTAAAGCAAATATAACACGTATGTTGGAGAGCATTCCAATAAAGCTCAATCTCATCCTGTATGGAGTCTGTCCTTTCTCCACCTGCAGAGGTGTTAGGATCTGATTAATGGTTGATGATTGTGTAAGAAATACTATCAACCTTTTGGGCATATATTGAACTCGGGAACTTTGCTTATGAAGGTAAATGTGAGTTATATAATTTAGAATTATGTCATCCTCAGATGAATAGCTCTCTCAGTCTCCCCTCCACCCCAAGACTAGCTTTTTGAAGGAAAGTTTGTATTTATCATTCTCTGGAAATGCTCCCTCTTCTCCACCTCTCCAAGTATCGCTGTACGGTCATGCCAAATGCGTTCATTTGCTCTTCAAATGTGTTCCCCATGCCCTGTACACTAAAACTCAAGGAAATCCTCTAGCATGCTTCTCAAGCAAAGTAGGGGGAAGAGCCTTTGACTTTGGTGTTTTAAATCCCTGTTTTCTCTTATTTTGATATTTGTATAAATCATTAAAATTTGACTCTTTGCCTAGACAGGCTAAATTGACAAAATTTGGCTCATTTTTTTTTTTTATGTGGGAATAATAATTGGGTAACCTTCATAAATCACTAGCGTAATCAATCAGGACCTGGAAACAAGCCTGACATGAGTGTCATACATTTAACAGCCTCTGAAGACCTTATCTATAAAAAACCAAAATGCTTTATAAATATTGTCTCGGATTCTGTCCTTTGCTTCATAGATTGTTAGACTAAGGGAACTTCTATGACATAGAATCTATGTTCATCTTTCCACCTGGGAATACTAAAGCCCAGGAGATAGGAGTGATCTGTCTAAGGTCACACAGTTATTGACAAAACCAGGATTCAACCTTTATTTCCTAGTTTTCTTCTGGTGATCTTACCATTTCAATGTGTTGTCTCTCTGGATTGGTTTAGGGACCTAGAGAAGGACTATTTTATTTTATTTTTTTAATTTAAATTCTTTATTGTTGAAAGTATTACATATGTCTCATTTTTCCCCCCATTGACCTCTCCCCGGACATTCTCACCTCCCAGCACATGCCCTCAGCCCCCTACTGTCTATGTCCTTGAGTTCTGCTTATATGCATGTATATAAGCCCTTTAGTTGATCTCTTGTCTGCCCTCTCCTACCCTCCCCTGCCTTCCCTCTGAGGTTTGATGGTCTGTTTGATGTTTCTATGTCTCTGGATCTACTTTTGTTCATCAGTTTATGTTGTTAATTATATTCCACAAATGAGTAAGATAATGTGATACTTATTCTAACTGGCTTATTTTGCTTAGCATAATGCTCCCCAGGTCCATCCATGCTATTTCGAATGGTAAGAGTTCTTTCTTTTTTACAGCAGCATAGTATTCCATTGTGTGGATGTACCACCAGTTTTTAATCCACTCATCAGCTGATGGGCACTTAGGCTATTTCCAAATCTTAGCCATTATAAATTGTGTTGCTATGAACATAGGGGTGCATATATCCTTTCTGATTAGTGTTTCTGAGTTCTTGGGATATAGTCCTAGAAGTGGGATTACTGGGTCAAATGGGAGTTCCATTTTTTAATTTTTTGAGGAAACTCCATACTGTTTTCCACAGTGGCTGCACCAGTCTGCATTCCCACCAAAAGTGCAGAAGGGTTCCTTTTTCTCCGCATCCTCTCTAGCACTTGTCATTTGTTGATTTGTTGATGATAGCCATTCTGACAGATGTGAGATGGTACCTCATTATCATTTTGATTTGCATCTCTTGGATGATTAGTGACTCTGAGCATTTTTTCATATGTCTCTTAGCCTTAGAGAGGGCCTCTTTTGAAATCTGCAAGGATAAGAAAAAGTCATGCACTCTGCCTCAGAGATCTCAAGCTTGAACTTTCAGGAGCTAAAACAGTCTTTTGCTATCATTCTCTCAAGAGCAGCTGTAGGTTCTAATACTCATATCTTTTCTAGAATGCCCAGGAGAAAGTCAGGAAATAAAGAGCATGTTTCTGTGCATCATGACTCCACCACAGAAACACATTGATTAAAAATGTTGCCTTTTCTGTGCAAGTCTCAATTGTTCTACTATTTGGTTTGAAGTTTTGATTCTAGTTCAACTATAGTTCTTCTCAAAGCACCTTCACTTCTGACTCTTAAAATTCAGCCAAATCCCTGGACACATCTTTCTTCTTACTCTTTCCTATCGTAACCCTGAAGCCCTACCTTCTTCTCTCACATTGTTAGTCCTTTCATCCCAAATTCTGCTTTCAGTTTTGATAGCTATTCTACTTCTTTAACATCATCCCTCCCAAATCTATAGCTAGCTCTCTAATCAAGCCCTAAGAAGTCCCTCTCCTTATAGCCTCTGACATCTCTCTAGACCCTATGGATTAACAACAGAAAATTAGAAATTTATCTATTTCCCCAGCATCCCAGTTCAAATTAACTTTAGACTTCTCCTCCTCCATTTGTCTTGCTTTGGATAAACACTGGATTTGGAATAAAAATAACTGGGTTATGGTCCCAGTGCAGCAATATAGCAGCCTGAGTTGTAGGGGGGGAAACCATTTAGTCTTCCTGAGATTCAATTTCTTCATCTATAAAATGAGAATTGATGGCAGCAGTCCTAGCTATTTCAGTGAGTGATTATGATGTCAAATGAAATGATAGATTTCTTTGTTCATCACAAATTCAACAAATATTGGCACCTATTCAGTGTTGGTATGTGGTAGTGGTTCGATGTAACCAATTGTGACTAGACAGACAGAGCCACTGCCATCCCAGATGTGGAAACAAGCGTGCAAGCTGAAAACCACCTCCTGGGATTTCTTATTGATTAAAACCTCAGAGTCCAAGGCGGGCTTGACTGATACACTCACTACCCATGTGAGAGCCCCAGAACATGTTTGGCCTGAGGGATGCGGATGTGGGCACTGGGAGAGAGAACGTACACAGCAGATGCAACCCCTGAAAAGCCAAAGAGAGACTTCTTACATGTGCTTGCAAGTGGTAATGGGGTTGGGTGGGCTGCGTTGGGGATGGAAGCCACCATCTGGAAGCTTGGTCTTGGCTTTGTGCCCTGTTCGTTGGATTCCACCTTGCTTCATGTTTCAGCTAGCACAGCTTGGGGGGTGGAGGGGAGCAGCAGCAGCAGACCTAGCTACCAATCTGTTTTCCATATGGTGCCTTTTTCTCTCATTGGTTTATCTTAGAATACATCAGAAGGCCTCTCTCTTCCTTTCAATGCCTGATGCTCCCAGAAGAATCTTTACTCAGGAGTATGAGCGTAAGAGCGGGACTCTCATTTACCAACTCCCCTGAACCGCAAATGAGAGAAACAACCTGCTGTCTGTCTACAATTTGCATTCTCCTAGGTTTTCCAGTCAATGCCAATGTTCTTGCTGCCAACACTTTCTCTGTAAATTTAGGCACTATATGTGAAAGACCACTTCTGAAATATATTATAGGTTTTCATGGCTTTTTCTGAGCCCCATTTACAGTGAACCAAACTGTGTCAGCAATTTTTGGAACTCATGGCAAACATTCAGGCTTTGTATGGAACTAGTTATATGACACCCTAGAACATGCTAACTCGACTGAGTATTCTTTCCTCATTCTCCCGGCTTTCTCCAGTGCCAGGAGATTCGGAAATAAACAGTTAGCTTGCAGCTGATTTTGAAGGGGAGGCATGACTGCAACTCAGGGTTTTGCCATGAGGAAATCTGTATCTTTCCTTCTTGTAAGTAAATCCAATACTTACATAATCATCTGAGGTCATCCTTGGATCCCATGCAGAGAGCAGTGACAAATAGTGATAAAAAAAATTTTTAAAGGAAGGATGATGGTGAGAGATGTATGAAAAACATCCTCATCTTCTAGACTGGTAGTGAAGAACATGGTAGCACAAAAGTCAATAAACACAGGCATATTTTGTGCCTCAAGAAAACTAAGATCTTTCTGAATCTCAAATAAGGGGAAATGGTCACCGCACACCCAAGCGATGGCCTTGCACTGCCTCTCACATTTCCCAGCCGAACGCACCACCTGCTTTAAGAGCTGAAGTCAGCCTGTTGTTGACAGGTTGTCAGTAAACCTAAGGATCTGTGGTGGGGACCACTGGGCGTGGGAAACTTTAGGATGAAACCTGAACTACACTTTCTGAAGTGCCGCTGGCCTTCAACCATCACATGTCAAGTGAGGAATCTTAGAAAAAAGAAGTATAGAGCATTTAAGCAAAAAACCAAAGTTTTTTTGCAGCCTCAGAGGTGGGGTGAAAGGCTATGAGATTATGTGGCAACATCATGTGAGTGGGCCAAGGTAGCAATGTCCATGCTTTGATATGTGTTTTGGTTGCAGGAAAGCATTTGCCAAATTCTTCATATTCAGAAGCAGTAAGATAGGTTAGAGAAAGGCAATGAATTCCCATATGTTTATTAACCTTACTTCAGCATTTCAGACCAGTGTGTCTGGCTGCTTTGGCAACTATTGTGTAAGTGGGGTTACCCAGGAGTGGTTGCCAACATTCTGGGAATATTTCACAATCAAGGATTTGGCACATTCGGTGTGAATGGCATTGCCTCTAACCTCATCGTTTTATAAGCCACATCTTAGCTCTGAAACAGACCTTGGGATAACTATCTCTTGAAAATGTAGCCCTGCTTGGCAACCCAGCAATACACGTCAATCCAAGGACCCATTTCAAATCCTCCAATCACCTCTCCGTTCCCACGGACTGCCATCTTTCACTGATACCTTTGAGAAGAGTAAATCTGGGCTGATGACGGAACATTCTTTGCACACAAAGGAAAAGCTGCACAATCAACCACCTGTAAGGGCTCAGGAAAGCATCACAGGTTGAAAATTAGGCTGAAGAATTAGTATCAAGTGTCAAACCCTTTTGGGAAAACCCTGGACCTAGCCAAGGTCCCTTGGCAAGAGCACATGGCAGAGAGCCTGAGTCTTGGGCTGCCTGAGTGGTTGACTGATATTTGATTCTTTAAATAGACAAAAACTCCAAATCCAATCAGCAGGCATGTCTCCAGATAGAGAGAGAGGCAATTATATGTGTAGAAGGGCAGGATGGTTCAGGGCAGGTTTCCAGCAGGACACCTTGAAGATTGGGACTGAAGTGGTTGCTGACCATCACTGTGGAAGGTGTTTGGGCGTCAGAGTAAAATGAGGAGGACAGACTTTGGAATCCTTACTTTGTCACTAACTAGCTGGGTGACCATGAGTAAGCACATAACCTAAGAACCACCTGGGGATAACAATAGGAACAACCTCACAGGGATGTCATAAGGGCTAAATGAAGGTTGTCTTGTTGAACATAGAGCCTCAGACATAGGAAAGGTTCAAGAAAGGGGAGCTGGAATAATCAGAGGCTTCAATGAATAAACTTTTAAGGAGTCTCTTTAAGCAAGATAAATTCAGGGGCTAGAGGCAGGTCATTGATTTATGCAGTGCAATGGAGATAGGCTTTTAAAATATTTTTTTTTTCACACTAATTTCAGAGAGGAAGGGAGAGAGAGAGAGAAATAGAAACATCAATGATGAGAGAGAATCATCAATCTGCTGCCTCCTGTAGGCTCCATACTGGAGATCAAGCCTGCAACCTAGACATATGCCCTGTACTGGGAATCGGTCCACTCCTGGACATAGGTCCACATTTAACCACTGAGCAACACAGGCCTAGTTAAGATAGGCTTTTTAACAATTGGTACTGGGACAATTGAGTACCTAAATGAGGAAGGAACAAAAAATCTGGATCTGTACCTTATCCCATACACAAAAATTATAAACCTGTATATAAAAAGCAAGATCGTAAAGCTTTTAGAAGAATCTAAGATAATATCTTCAGAGCTCAGGAGAAGGACTGTGGTTGTGATAAGGACCTTCTGGGTTTTTGCACATTTAATTCCTTAACCCGGAAGGTAGCTCTGTGGTTATGCACTTCATAATTAATCTTTAAGCTATAGATATATGCTTTCTACCCTCTTTTTTATGTATGATCAGTCTCTCCTTTTGCATTTTTCAGAGTCACATGTTTTCTATATGCCTTTTCAGCACATCCTACAGTCACATCATTTAGAGAACAAAGCCTATATCTAATAGAAAAAAAAACAAATATAATAAATGTTTAACTACTGGAGACCCAGTGCATGAATTAATGCACCAGTGGGATCCCTTGGCCTGGCCTGCGGGATCAGGTCAAAACCAGCTCTCTGACATCCCGTGAGGGGTCCCAGATTGCAAGAGGGTGCAGACCAGGCCAAGGGACCCCCACTGGTGCATGATCAGGGCTGGAGAGGGATGTGGGAGGTTGGCCAGCTGGGGAAGGACTGCGGGAGGGCTCCAGAGTGTGTCCCGCCCATCTTGCTCAGTTCCAATTGGCCGGACCCCAGGAGCAAGCTAACCTATCAGTTGGAGCATCTGCCCCCTGGTGGTCAGTGAATTTCATAGTGAGTGGTTGAGCAGCCTTAGCATATAATTAGCATATTACACTTTGATTGGTAGAATGTCCCACCAGATGACCGAACACTTAGCATATTAGGCTTTTATTATACGAGTGGTCCAGTGCATGAATTTGTGCACCTTGAAAGGAACTGTGGGCTGCGAGACTGCAGTGGGCCCAGGGGCGGGTCTCGGCCCATACTCCCTGTCCCTGCCTGGCTCCTCACAGTGGCCCCTGATCACCCCTTAGAAGCAGGGGGAGGTGGAGAAGCCCTCAGGGATGATTGGGGCTGGCAGCCACTGCTCGCACCCACTGATGGTGCTCAGCTATCAGGACCAGTGCCAGGCACTGGCAATAGGTGTGAGAGGTGGCTCTGGCAGCAGCTGTGGATGTGAGAGATGGCTGCTGGTCCCGATCATCTCTCAGGAACAGGGGGAGGTGGAGAAGCCCTGAGGGGCGAATGAGGCCATTGGCCATTGCTCACATCTGCTGATGGTGCTGAGCAATCAGGGCTGGTGCCCCACACCTGCCGCAGGTGCGAGCAGCAGCTCTGGCGCTGGCAGTGGGTGCAAGTGGGGCCAGCG
This sequence comes from Murina feae, assembly GCA_004026665.1. Classification (NCBI taxonomy): domain Eukaryota; kingdom Metazoa; phylum Chordata; class Mammalia; order Chiroptera; family Vespertilionidae; genus Murina; species Murina feae. Next base: position 19,891 of record PVJC01030863.1, read on the forward strand.
TCAGAAGCAGGTGCAAGTTCTGAATAGGACCATGGCACACAGGAGCAAAGTATTTTCAGTAGGCTTGTCCTGCCAGAGGCTTGCCCCAATGACAGTGACCGGTGCCCTGCCTTGGTCTGGTGCCCCTGCTTACCTGCTCCACCATCCCGCCATGGCCAATGCCTGCCATGTTCTGGGCTCTGCCACCTGCTGCCGATGCCTGCTATGTTCTGCACACACCCCCTGGTGGTCAGTGCACATCATAACAACCAGTTGTTTGGTTGTTCTGCAGTTCAGTCTATTTGCATATTAGGGATATATATATATATATATATATATATATATATATATATATATTTGTGCACTCGGGGTGGAGGGAGTTCCTCAGCCCGGCCTGTGCCCTCTCACAGTCTGGGACCCCTCAGTGGATATCCTATGATGGCCCCAGTCTACCAGGCGCCTTTTGTGTGTGTGTGTGTATGTGTGTGTGTCACCACTGGGGACCTGCCCCCAGCTGCATCTGAGAGCAGTCCTCCTGTGTGTGTATACCTGCTGGGGGCCTGCCCCCAGGCACACTGTGGAGGCTTGAGCAGGCACCCCCTCTATGTTGATTTCTCAGACTCTTGCCCTTCCCTGCATGTTGTTCTCTTTTTTGAGCTGTGACCAGGGCTGGGTGCGGCCTGCCTCCCAAGCTTGCCTTCTGCCCATCTTCCTCCAGCCACCAGAAAGCAGGGAAAACCCCGCCTCGTGGTCAGACCAGCCTTTTCCTGCTCCCTGATCCCCGGAAGGGACCTGGGAAACCGCCAAGCAGGCCGCCAACTCTTTCCCACTCACCCGTCCCCTGCTGCCTTCCTTTCCCACTTCCCGGTGCCGCCAAGGGGTCTGGAGAGCTACCAAGCAGGATCCCGGCCCCTGCAGCCTTGCTTTCCCGCTCCCTGATGCCCTTCCAAGGGCCTGGACAGCTGCCAAGCAGGCCGTCGACCCCCTGCCACCTCTTACCCGCTCCCCGATGCCCCTTCAAGGGCCTGGACAGCTGCCAAGCAGGCCGCCAACCCCCTGCCACCTCTTACC
>PVJC01030864.1:0-12464 GCA_004026665.1 Murina feae
GCTGGTGCACAGAAAGGTGTGGAGGTCGGTGCTTGTAAGTATGAAGAAGGCAGAGAATTGGGATAGGTAGGTATTTGAGCACGGCTTAGAAGGAGGTGGCTGAGGCTGGAGGGTTAGGGGAAGAAACTCCCTGATGAGGAAGTTCAGGGTATACCCCCAGCAGAGTTAGGTAGAACGAAGGAAGAAGTTTCTGGAGAAGAGAAGGTCAAGGATTTAAGGGAGACCAGGCTTTTAGGAAAGCCATGCACATGAACATGGAAGTCACGGAGGAAGATGCCAGGAGTTGGGTAGAAAGGAAGTCTGTGAACCAGAAGCCGTATCAGGCCCACAGATGGTAGCAGCGGGAGCAGCAAGGCGGGAAAAGGGCATTAACCAAACCCTAAAGAAACTGGGCGTGTGCAAAGGAAAGGAGGTGGAATGGCCAGACAAGCACTGAATTGGAAGTGACAGTGGGGAAGGAGGAGAGACTCCGTCGCTCCTGGCCCGGTGGCACGGGCATGAGAGGACAAACACGCAGGATGTGCACACCTAAGCCGAGGGGGAGCCGGAAGTGGGGGACATTCTTAGAAGACAGGGAGGGACTTGAAGAGTTGGCTGCTGTTCCCAAGGACTTCGGGTTGGGCAGCAGTGGGATTAGCCAACCCCCGGTGGATGCGGTTCTGTTGGTATGGAAATCTCTCTCTGGGGGAGGGGGAGGGGATGCCTGCACTCTGGGGATGACTCAGTGGAGGGATGCTCCTCGGTATGCGGCCTCTTAGAGAGTGGCGGGCCCTGACCTCACCCTGGGTGTTCTGAATCTTGGCTGGGTCGGTGACAGTTTTCTAGTGCTGACACAGCAGCGAGGAGAATGGAATGAAAGACAGTTTCTGTTGAAGAATTTCAGGTCCTGCTGGGGAAACTTAGGGTGGGTCATGAAATGCCATCAGTAATGCCTCTGAGGGCGAGTGATACTGTCTTTGGGGTGAGAGAGAAGAAAGGGGGCCTGCAGGACCTCTGTTGATAATGATAATACTCCTACTCTTCTGTTTGGAAAATGCTCTCAGGCTCTCAAAGCCTTTAATACTATTAAAAAGGAACAAGAGATGACTTAACACTTAACCTAACTACAGTTTCAGCCTCTCCCAGGAATGGCATTTTAGACCAATCAATCTGGAATTCCCTGGTCAGCACCAGTGAGGTCATCTGCCCAATAAGACCCTTAAGTTTCCCTAAGGGAAGGTGACCTTGTCTGAAATAATCCTCTCTTTTAACTTCCTGCCCACCTGCTTTCTGCCTGTAAAACCTTCCATGTTGTACAGTTCCTCCATGTGCCCTTCTAGTTGTTAGATGGAATGCTTAGTAGAGCCAATTAGATCTTCACATTTACTCAGGCGAGTTTGTTCTTTAGCAGCACACGCTCATTTGTCCCTCCTCAGGTCCTCTGGGAGACAGGCAGGGCAAATGTGCCTGCCCTTCGGGTGGAGACTTGAGGCCCAGTGGGCTGCAGTGACTCGCCTGGTCAGTCCAGTGAGTGAGTGGCTGAATGAGGTCCAGAAGCCAGGCCTCTGCCTTCCAGTGTGGTGCTCGGAAGGGGTCACCCCGGCTGTCGGTGCAAAGAAATCTCCTGGGCCTGACCTCTTCCTCCTGCCTTGTTAGCAGAGCCTGGGCTCCCGTTTCTCTCTCAGGACTTTCTAAATATCAGCGTGATGTTCACAGGACAGTAGGTGCTTGCTCAGAGCCAGGGGTTATGGTAGGTGTTCTCTTGTTTCACCTCCAGTCACCCTGAGGATAACAGATCGCTCAGACTGAGGCCGAGAAAAGCAGCTTAACCAAGGTTTCCTAACAGCAGACTGCAGACTGCAGACTTTGAGTCAGTGTTTTTCCTCTTGTCCCACACTGTAGTTGGTATATAGCTACTTTAAAACATTGTCATAATATACCTAACAAAATATATTTACCATTTTTAAGTATACAGTTAGTTCAGTGGCATTAAGTACATGCACATTGTTATATCGTCACTCTCCATCTCCAAAACACTTTTTATCATTTCATCCCGAAACTCTGTGCCCATTAAACACGAACTCCACCTTCTTCCCTCCCGCTGGCCCTGGGCAACGACTATTCTGCTTCCCATCTCTGTGAATTGGACTGCATGGCCTCATCTAGGTGAAATCACATGGTGTTTGTCCCTTTCTGTGTGGCTATTTCATAGCATAATGTCTTCAGGATTCATTCATGTTAGAGCATGTGGCAACATTTCATTCCTTTTTAAATGAATAATGTTCCATTGTATGGGGCACCACACTTTGTTCTCCGTTCATCATCAGGGGACACTTGGGTTGTTTCCGCCTTTCTACTGTTGTGAGTAATGCTGCTGTGAAGATGGCTGTACCAATATCTATTCAAGTTCCTGTTGCCATATTCTGGGTACATAATAACTGCCTGTTATTACACATTTCCTCTTAAGTCTTTGCTTTGAAACCTGTGCTCTAGTTGCCTGTGCATTTTTAAAATCTGTAACGAGCTTTCTGATCCATTGATAGAAATTCCAGTATTTCACACCAGGTTTGAAGGTCTTCTCCACCCCACTGCAGTCCACTAAGGGGGCAGCCTAGTGTCGTGGCTCAGAGTGTGGACTCTGGAGCCAGGAAGCTGGGGTTCCGATCCTAGCCCTGCCATTAATTAGTTAAGTGCCCTTGAAGTTACACAAGTTCTTTTTGAGTGAATGCGATATCCTGGTAGCAGTAGAAATAGTAGCACATCTCTAAACAGGATTTTATTTGGATAAATAATTTGGAGCAGGGACATGTATGCTAGTTCCAAATTCAACCTTCAGCTGTTGAGAGATGAAGTAGCTCTAATGTCCCCAGGCTGCTTTACAGGTGGGAGGAACTGGAGTTTGCATAAATTGGTAGAATTCTCCAGGGCCAGTGAGATCCCCAGATCCATTGAGGAGGAGGGCCTGGTGCGAAAGGACGTCACTGCAGAAAAACTATACAATTTGAGAATATCAGAGCTTGCAAATCCCCTCCCACCGTTTCTTGTTGCTTTAGTTGAGGAAAGTTATCCTAAAAGTTAATTCATTTAGTATACAGTTAGTAAAAACTCTGAATTAACTTTTCAGAGTTTACCAGTTGTCACCTGTCTCTTGCGGCCTCACAGCCTAGATGGAGAACTTGGGTTTTCTGTTTAGCACCTCCAAAGTACCAGGCACATTGGGCACTAAAGATGGATGGGCAGCTCTCAGGCCCATCTCGGAGGAAATTCTGCTTCGTCTGAGTGCGTCATAGGTGTGCAGATGGGCCTGGGGACGGGATGGAGAGCCTAGAAGAGGCAGCTGTGTTGGGGGAGATTCGGAAGGAGGCGGGAGAAATACCCGGCTGAGTGTGACATGACAGGTGCGCTTCATCAGGAGGCAGGGCAGCCCTGGCAGAAGGAGTAACATACTCCTAGACGCAGTGGTTCTCAACCTTCTGGCCCTTTAAATACAGTTCCTCATGTTGTGACCCAACCATAAAATTGTTTTCGTTGCTGTATCATAACTGTAATGTTGCTACTGTTATGAATTGTAATGTAAATATCTGATAGGCAGGATGGTCTTAGGCGACCCCTGGGAAAGGGTTGTTCGACTGACAAAGGGGTCGTGACCCACAGGTTGAGAACGCTGTCCTAGAGGTATAAACCAGAAGCAGGGTGCTTGCGATGAGCAACTTCAGAGCTTTCTGGGTTTTGTTTGTCTTTTGAGTTTGTTAGTTTTTTTTTCTTTTCTTTTGGTGGGAGAACAGATAAAGAAATGTTCTTTAGAGAACAGAACTATCAAACAGATTTCCTTAGGCATACAGTGTCACTAAAGTTGTTTTGGGAGGAACTTAGATCATTCAACTTCCTTATTGTGGTAGGCATGGAAACTGAGTCATACATGTAGGAGAGTATGAAAATATTCTATTCCCCGATGCTAACAGCAATAGCAGCTGCGAGAGGGGCGTGGAAATGGAGTCACTTCTAAGTCAGTGTGTAGGAAAGGCTGAGTGTACAGAAAGAGAAACTCTGAGAACTGGGATAACTTAAGTATTTCTTGCCTGGACTTTCATTACTGGAATGCCCCAGTTAACGAAAAGCAGTGAAAATACACCAACTTACCAAATAGAGCAGGTCCCACAGCAGCCTGCCGAGTCTGTGCTGTCAGAGATGCTAGCCAGCCAGTGGGGAGTCTTCTCTGGGTGGCCCGGCAGCCGGAGCCGAGGCTGCACGCCACTTCCCCGTGTTCCCTCGCTTAGCCATGGCGGGTCAGCTCTCCACGCCAGGGCCTGTGCTCCTTTATGAGGTGGTCAGAAATCCTTATTAATGTCAGTGGGGGAAGTGATAGGTTCTTACAAAAACTAGTTGCTTTGACTTTTAAAGAGTTTTCAGGTAAAACTGCGGGGACTTTGCCTGTTGTGTTGAGATACCTCACCATCAGGGCTACAGTTTTTTGTTTTCTCTGAGACTTGTTTAATAAATAAACTTAACTTTACTTGATGGTCTGGTAATCTCTGTTTTAAGGGCCTGTGTCATAACTAGTAGTGATAACCTCATAGTAAGTTCAAATAAAGATTTAAGTAATAAATATTATTAAGAGATTCAAATTCTTTAGTGACAAATTTTCAGAGCTAAAAAAATAAAAAAATCAGTCCTGGCCAGTGTGCTAGTGGTTAGAACGTCGGCCTGTGCGTCAAAGGGTCATGGGTTCAATTCCTGGTCAAGGGCACATACCTGGGTTGCAGATTTGATCCTTGGCCGTGGTCGGGGCGCATGTGGCAGGCAACCAATTGATGTGTCTCTCTCACATTGATATTTCTCTCTTTTTCTCTCTCCCTCTCTCCCTCTCTCCCTCTCTCCCTCCCCCCCCCCCACTCTTTCTAAAAATCAATGGAAAAAATATCCTTGGGTGAGGACTTACAACAACAACAAAAATGAATGTCATCTACCTATCAAACTTTGCTTTTGAAATAAGATATAGTGCCTTAAACTTTTTATGCTTTTGACTGTGAGTAATGGAAATAAGATATGGATGAATCCAAGTGTTAAATTTACACTATATACTAGATTTTATGATGACCATAGTTTGGGTAGGATTCATGTTATTTAGGTTGCAGCATGATTCATATGATCATAAAGGAAAATATTCTTACAGGAAGGAAAAGGTGGACCTGGTGCCTGCCTCATGGAGGCTGAGTAGAAGTAAGTGAAAGCAGAGAAAGAAAGGAATTGCAAGTGATCTGCAGTGAAGGGAGCAGAAGGGCTGAAGTGGAGGCGGGTGCACAGGCCTTTCTGAGGTACTGAGATCCAGGAAGGCTCTAGGGCAGTGGTTCCCAGCCTGTCTTTGGCCATGCCCCACCTGAGCATCTCTGAAATCCCGAGCCCCCCCCCCCCCCATGACATATAATTCAAAAACTGAACTCCTGTTCATGTGGAGGAAGCCTAAAAGGCCATTCACTTGATCTAAACAAAGCATCCAAAGAACATGGCATCCATGAAAGAGAAACATAACGAAAGGATAGTTGAAGTAGTGAGGAAGAAATCACTAAGAAATTGTTAAAAATAATAATATGAAGTGATATGAAAAAATAGCAAATAAAGTTTGAAAACATAATAGAGAATGAAATACATAAATGTCACAGTATATATTTATATACTGTATATGAGGCCCATAGAACCATAAGAAATGCCAAAAATTCACTGTGAAATAACTCATTCTCAAATTGCCCCCTTAGAAATCAAATTACCCCTCTGTGGGGCATGTGCCCCACATTGGGAGCTGCTGCTTTAGGGAGAGTGGCACTGAAGTTTGCGAATGTTGATTGCGAAGGGCTTGGGTTGGGAGATGTAAGAATAGGCCATGAGGTTGGAGACTTGGGGACTGTGATAGGAGAGAAAATTGGGTTCTGGAGACATCTTTGTGCCTGAGGTAAGCGTTATTCCTGGACATGTGGTTATGTGAGCCAATAAGTGACTTTTTTGCTTAAGCTATTTTCAGTTGGAGTTTCTTTCATTATGGATGAGAGTCCTAACCATACAAGGGGGAAAATTTTTTGCATTCTCTGAAACCCCTTTAGTGGAGTTGGCCATATGTAAAGTTCAAGCTTTATTCATTCAGAAGGAAGTGTTTTGTGTCATATTTTCCCCCAGGGCCCTGCCTGGGTCTGGCTCCCTGGACTGAATTGTATGTATACGTTCAAAGCCGTAAGTACAGTCAGTTGGACTCCCTTGATTGGAAGTGATAGGAACTCGAGGTAAGTGAGCTCGTGCCACCAAGGGTGGCTTACCGGGAGGTAGCAGTGTATACCATTGGCTCGGAGGAGAAATAAAAAACGAAGCCAAGGAGGGGCCGAGGACCCTGCAACCTGAGTGCTGCCGAGACTGTTGCGCTGTTTCTCTTCATGAGCTGATTCTGTCCCTCCTCCTTGCTGTAGCTCAGCATTTACTCTTTGGCCAAGAAAACATAACTGCCAACCTGTAAAAATGAGCGGCCTGTAGACATGTTTTGTTTGCTCACAGTGCTTTTGGAAATTGATTTAGTTATTACCTTTTAAAAGGGGAGATTTCACATAAAAATCCAAATTCCTGGCGTCTCTGAAAGAATCAGGAGCATCAGGAGCCTGGCCCTGGTGAATCCCAGCCATGAGCTGGGGGCAAGGGGCTGCCCCTCCTCTCCAAAGGGGTGCTGCGCTGTCTGAAGGCCGCAGCAATCCGCTGCTGTCTGTCTTCTGCCGGGTGGCTCCCTCTCCCAGCTTAGCCTTCGTGGACTTGGCCCATTCACTGTGGTGCCCACACCTGACTTGGGTCCAGTGCCCCCTTGGGACCACTCAGTTTCTCCCATATTAACCTGGCACATCTTACTGCCCTCACCCCTCACCTCTCACCTCTCACCTCTCCTGGAATAACCACGAAGGTGGCGGAAGGGAGCAGTTTCTAGAAAAGAGATGCTGGTCAGACAGTCTCTTAAATTTCCTATTTGGAAAAAAATGTGTTCTCTAGTGAAATCTTTTTTAAAACTCATTTTTACCAGATGTACTTTTGCCCAAATGGCCTATTAATTGTTTTTAATGTGTTATTACTGTAATTAGGCTTCTGCTTTTTTTATTTTGGAGGAGAGTTGGGAGCATTTTAGGGAAGCTTTAGTGATTTATGGTAAAAAACGAAAATAGCATATGAAAGTATACGCCTGTTGTTTGACAGTGTTAGAAGTGTGGTTTTGACAGCACTCAGCCGGTAGATAGGGAATTTTGCCTTAGATACTTCTTCACATAAAATGGAAGATTTGGAGAGTTCAAGCAAATCTTTAAAACATTGTCCTGAATTGAATTTCTAGGTTTTGTTAAGAGAAGATGAGCAATCTATACTTTTTTCCCCCCTCAGTGTGAAGATTCATAACCATCCTCAGGAAACTAAAGTAGTAAGCCCATGAATGTATACATCAGAAATAAGCATTTCAGCTGGAACTCATAATGTAACATGGCTATTAATTTGTTTTCATGGATGACTTAAGCTAGGACTACAAAATGTTGCTCTAAATGTATACTAATAATCTTCCACACCTGATTTAGTTTTAAAATTGAAGTATTGATAGTATTTAATAAAGTATTTTTAAAAACTTGTTTCTCGTTTCTAGAGTTCCTATTCTGTTCTAAATTGTGAAAATCCAATATATTTTCAAATCAGAATCACTTTAAAAACATTTATTTCATTACTTGAAGTGAACATATAATTTTCAATCTTCATTATTTTGTACTATTTTTGGTAAAATTCTACACTTTCCCAAGGCCTAAATCCAAGACCACTATATCCAGAAAGGCTATCATTTAAAATTGAAGGTGAATAAAAACTTTTCAGACAGAAAGAGGTTAAAGGAGTACATTACCATTAAGCCAGTAATATAAGAAATGTTAAAGGGAACTGCTTTAAGAAGAAAAAGAAAAGGAGAGAAAGAGGATCATAGGCATAAGGAAAATTAAAATGGCAATAAATAAATACCTACCAGTAATTACCTTAAATGTAAGTGGATTACATATTCTAGTCAAAAGACATAGGGTGACTAAATGGATAAGAAAACATAAACCCTATATATGCTATTTACAAGAAACCCACCTCAGAACAAAAGATACACACAGACTAGATAGAAAAAAATATTCCGTGCAAATGGAGAGGAAAAACAAACTGGGGTAGCAATACTCATATCAGACAAAGTAGACTTCAAAACAAAGGCCATAATAAGAGACATAGAAGGCAACTTCATAATTCAACCAGAAAATATAACCCTTATAAATATACATGCACCCAATATGGGAGCACCCAAGTACATTAAAAAACTCTTGATGGACTTTAAGGGAGAGATTGACAGCAATACAGTCATAGTAGGAACTTCAACACCCCACTGACATCACTGGATAGATCTTCCAGACAAAAAATTAACAAGGAATCAGAGGCCTTAAATGACACAGTAGATCAGATACATCTAACTGGTATTTACAGAACATTTCATCCTCAAACAACAGAATATATATTCTTCTCAGTCCACATGGAACATTCTCAAAGATAGACTACATATAAGGGCACAAAACAAGTTCATACACATTTAAAAAGATTGATATTATACCAAGCATCTTCTCAGATCTAAATGGCATAAAGTTAAAATCAACTATAATAAAAACTCAAAACCACTCAAATACATGGAGGCTAAATAGCATGGTATTAAACAATGAATGGGTTACCAATGAGATCAAGCAAGAAATTAAAAACTTCCTGGAAACAAATAACAATGAACACACAACCACCCCAAACCTCTGGGACATGGTGAAAGCAGTCTGAAAAGGAAAGTTCATAGCACTACAGGCCTACCTCAACAAACAAAAAAAAGAACTAATTATCTAACCCTACAACTAAATGAATTAGAGATACAACAGCAAGAAATGCCCAGAGGAAGCAGAAGGAAGGAAATTAAGACCAGAGTGGAAATAAATAACAGACAAAAAATACAGTACAAAAGACTAATGAATCCAAGAGCTGTTTTTTTTTTTTTAAGATAAACAAGATTGATGAACCCCTCCCCAAGCCAGACGCATCAAGAAATAGAGAGGACCCAAATAAATCAGAAGTGAAAGAGGTGATATAGCAATGAATACCACAGAAGCACAAAGGGAATGTAAGTAAATACTATGGACAACTATATGCTAACAAACTGGACAACCTATGTGAAATTCCCAGAAATATACAATCTTCCAAAACTCAATCAGGAAGAATCAGAAAACCTGAGTAGGCCAGTAACAACTGATGAATTTAAAAACTTCCAGCAAACAAAAGTCCTGGACCAGATGGATTTACAGTGAATTTTACTAAACATTCAAAGAAGCACTAACACCTATCCTTTCTAAACTATTCCAAAACATTCAAGAGGAAGGAACACTTCCAAGCTCTTTTTATGAAGCCAGCATTATCCTAATTCTAAAACCAGATAAAGACTCTACAAAGAAAAAAAACTACAGGCTAATATCCCTCCTGAACACAGATGCTAAAATCCTCAACAAAATATTAGCAAATCAGATCCAGCCATATATTAAAAAGATCATACACCATGATCAAGTGGGATTTATTCTGGGGATGCAAGGCTGGTACAATATTCATAAATCAATAAATGTGACACATCACATAAACAAATTGAAAGATAAAAATCACATGATCACATCAATAGATGCAGAAAAAGAATTTGACAAAATCCTGCACCCTTTCTTGATAAAAACTCTCACTAAAGTGGGAATAGAGGGATCATACCTCAATATAATAAAGGCCATATATGACAAACCTACAGCCAACATAATACTCAGTGGGCAAAAACTAAAATCATTTCTCTTAGTAAGAGGAATAAGACAAGGATGTCAGCTTTCACCACTCTTATTCAACACTAGTGGCCCAGTGCATGAAATTTGAGCACATTAAAAGAGGATTAATTGGAGGAAATATTTTAATATTGCTATTTGCCCTTTCTCTATAATAGAAGTGTCAGAGATTAAAGAAAATTAATAAAACGTATATGAAAATCTTGCTCCTGTCAGAGTCTGGGGTACACCATGGAACCCAGAGTCAAGTCTTCAACCACCCACGTGCACCTCAAAATTGCTCGAGACCCAAACCTGGATGCCCCCTTCATTGGGCTAGATCCAGACCCGGCTGGTCCCACCCTGTCAAGCCCTGCCAGGTGGGGGGGGGGGTGCAGCTTCAGGTCCCCTGGGTGCCAGGGCAGGGGGCCACAGCCTGAGGTCCCCCATCAATCCCTGCAGGGAGGAGGGAGTGGCCTGTGATCCCCCAGCCTGGTGCCGGGGCAGGGGGCATGGCCTGAGGTCCCCTGGCCCAGCACCAGGGTGGAGGGCATACCTTGGGGGCCCCCGCCAAGTCCTGCTGGGTGGGGGGCACAGCCTCAGGTCCCCTGGCCTAGGGCCGGGGGGGGGGCATGGCCTGAGGTCCCCCGGCCTGGCACCAGGGAAGAGGATGCAGCCTGAGTTCCTCTGGCCTGGTTCCAGGGCGGGGGAAGCAGCCTGAGGTCTCCTGTCAAGCCCTGCGGGTGGAAGGCACGACCTGAGGTCCCCTGTCAAGCCCCATGCAGGAGGTGGGTGGGCATGCAGCCTCAGGTCCCTGCTGATTGCTCCTTAAGGCTCCTTATGGGAACTTAGCCTCAGCTGTGGGTGCAAATTGACCGGAGTGATGGTCAATTTGCATATTCCCTCTTTATTATATAGGATAGTAGTGGAAGTCCTGGCCACAGCAGTCAGCTCTATGTTCATAGCAGCGTTATTTACAATAGCTAAGATCTGGAAACAGCCCAAGTGCCCATCAGTAGATGAGTGAATAAAAAAGCTGTAAAAAAGGGATTTCTTACTCTTTAAGAAAGCATGGGTGGAGCTGGAGACTATCATGCTAAGTGAAATAAGCCAAACTGAGACAAATACCATATGATCACACTTATTGTGGAATGTAATGAACAAAATGTATTGACTAACAGAATAAGACTCGATGTAAGAAAGCATGGAACAGAGTGACATACCTTGATGTGGGGTGGAGGGACAAGAAGAGATAACTTACATGCTTATAAACATAGCCCATGGATGTGGGTTGTAGGATACTGAAGACCTGGAGGAGTGGTTAGGGGATGGGAGGAGGGGGCGGAATGGCAGGAGGGGGCGGAATGGCAGGAAGATGGGAGATACCTGTAATACTATCAACAAAAAATATATTAAAAAATTAAAAATATCAAAATAAACGAACAAGGAATATAATGGACAAAATAAACTGATGAATAAAATAGAAGCAGAGACATGGAAACATGGAACAGACTGATGAATCTCAGATGGAAGTAAGGTGGGAAGAGATTAACCAAAGAACTTACATGCATATATGCATTACCCATGGACACAGATAATAGAGTGGTGAAGATCTGGAGCTGGGTGGGATCTGGGTGGAGGAGGGCAAAGGGGAGAAAAGGGGTGGGGGACATCTGTAATACTCTCAATAATAAAGATATATATATATATATATATATATATATATATATATATATATATAAAAATAAAAGCATGGATACTGTTTTTGGAAACTCCACTGTTATGATTATGACCTCTTAATATCCAGATGACCTTCATGCCATCCTATCTGGAGAATACATGCTTAATGCAGATCTTTATATGTGTGGTGTGTGATAGTCCCATGTGCTTTTGTGCACATATCACCCAAGACACTTGAATTTTATGAGGGGGCTGGAGGAATTTTTCTCTTCATTTTCAGATTCTAATTTGATTATCGTGATGACTCTGTATACAGACAAGGTGACGTGTGGACTCTACCTACCAACTCATTTTCTTCCGGTTTGTTAAACCAAGAGACTACTGATTAGGTTAGCCTGAGACTAAGGTTCACTTAATACCACCTGTTCCTGCTGACAATCTGCTTCGAGGTTTATAAACTGTGATTTGCTTTCAGAATTTTACTTCTCAAGTGAATATGTGTCTGGTATTTTAATTAATGCTAAATGGTAGAGAGCATTATCTACTAGTAATGTATCATAGAACATTACCTAAAAAGCATTTCCCAGATCCCTGCAGAGCCATTCTTAGTTGGGAGTGCCTTGCTTTGTTGTATGTGTTTATTCTTATCCATCTAACACCTTACAAGTTAAGATGGGTTAGAGGACCCACCTTGCAATGGCCCCTCACTTTTTCTAGGATACATTTCTGCTTTTGTTTTGTTTTTGTTAATCCTCTACTGAGGATATTTTTTCCATTGACTTTTTAAAAAAATCTTTATTGTTCAGATTATTACAGTTGTTCCTCTTTTTTCCCCCCATAGCTCCCCTCCTCCCAGTTCCCACCCCACCCTCTGCCATTACCCCCCCACCACTGTCCTCATCCATAGATGTACGATTATTGTCCAGTCTCTTCCTGCACCCCCACCACCCTTTT
>PVJC01030865.1:0-20946 GCA_004026665.1 Murina feae
GCGTGGAGGGAGAGATGGTGCGGGTGTGAGCGTGGAGGGAGAGATGGTGCGGGTGTGAGTGTGGAGGGCGTCCTTCAGTCAGTGTGGGATCTCTGGGTGGTTCAGGCGCTTATAGTGGAGGAGCTGCTAGGCCTCATGCGGATTGGCTGGGTGCTTTTCTCTCATTGAGAGCAGAGTGCTTGACATTTTGGAGGATCCTCAGGGTTCTCCTTGGAAGGAGGCTGTGGGGAACAGCTGAGGCCCAGCACCTCGATGCCAGTCAGGTATGCAGGGCCCCAGTGCTGAGACTGGACACCCCCAGCATAAGCCTGATCCCATGACTTGGTGAGCCTGAACCAGTGCCCTGGACAACCGCCCTGCCACATTGACAGGGCATGCCTGCCTGCCCTGTCACCTTGACTTATCGCACCTGGCCCTGTCATCATGACCCATCACCCCACCCTCTATCCCCATACAGACGGGCCTGCCATTGCAACCTGGCTGCCTCACCAGGTGCCTTGGACTACATCAAAATAAGCTTCTGCACAGCCACAGAAACCATCAACAAAATGAAAAGGGGAGTCCATTGTATGGGAGAATATATTTGGCAAGGATACATCTGATAAGGGGTTCATTTCCAAAAATATAAGAAATTCATACAACTTTACAAAAGGAAGTCAATCCAATAAAAAAATGGGCAAAGGATCTAAATAGACACTTCTCCAAAGTGGACATACAGAGAGTTAAGAGATATGAAAAAATGCTCAAAGCCACTAATCAGAGAGATGCAAATTAAAACAATAATGAGGTATCATCGCATACCTGTCAGAATGGCTATCACGAACAAATCAATAAATGACAAGTGCTGGAGAGGATGTGAAGAAGAGGGAACCCTAGTGCACTGCTGGTGGGAATGAAAATTGGTGCAGCCACTGTGGAAAACAATATGGAGCTTCCTCAAAAAATTAAAAATGGAACTGATATTTGACCCAGTGAACCCACTTCTAGGAATGTATTCTAAGAAACCCAAAACATCAATCAGAAAGAATATATGCACCCCCATGTTCAGAGCAGTGCAATTTACAATAGCTAAGATCTGGAAATAGACCAAGTGCCCACCAGTAGATGAGTGGATAGAAAAGCTGTGGTACATTTATATCATGGAATGCTATGCAGCTGTAAAAAAAAAAAAAAGATACCTTGCCCTTTGAGATAGCATGGAGGTACCTGTCTCATTATGCTAAGTGAAATAAGCCAGTCAGAGAAAGACATATATCACATGATCTCACTGATATAGAATCTAATGAACAAAATAAACTGTTGAACAAAACAGATCCAGAGACACAGAAGCATGGGACAGACTGTCACATCTCAGAGGAAGGGTAAGGTAGATGGGTGGGTGGGAAGAGATTAACCAGGGAACTTATAGCATATAAGCATAGCCCATGGACATTAACAATAGTTTGGTGGAGATATTGGGGGGGGGGGGGAGGCGGACCCCTCCAAAAGGGGAAATGGGAATATCTGTAATAATTTAAACAATAAAAATAAAGTAAGAAAAAAACAATAAGGAAGGCATTACGTGATAATAAAATGAATTGTTTTTTAAAAAAATATATATTTTTATTGATTTCAGAGAGGAAGGAAGAAGGGGAGAGAGAGAGAAAAAAAAAATCAATGATTGGGGAGAATCATTGATCTGCTGCCTCCTGCATACCTCATAGCAGGGTATTGCGCCTGCAATCCGACATGTTCCCTGACCGGGAATTGAACCATGACCTCCTGGTTCATAGGTTGATGCACAACCACTGAGCCATGCTAGCTGGGTTTAAAAGATATAATAATTCTATAAATTTGAATATTCCTAGAAATATTGTCTAGTATATATATGTACCTAATAATATGTACACAGAAATATAGATATAAATATTTACTAGCTATATGTAACAAAAATTATAGAACAGCAAAAAGAAATTGACAAACATACCATTATAGCAGGATATTTTAACATACACATTTGAGTAGTTGAGAAATCAGGTAGATAAAAATTTGGTAAGTATACAGAAGACTTGATTTCAGCAGTTATCAAGCCTTTTCTTTTGGACAGATAGAAAACCAACAATAACTTGAACACAAATTCCTCTGAACTATTTGGACGTTTTATTAAAATTGATCACATACCAGGCTAAAAAGCGAGCTCATCATTGTCCAAAATCAGTACAAGACAAACTGAGCTAGGTGGTAAAGAGATTAATAATAGAAAAAAATTTAAACTTAAACTGTAATGAAAATATATGCCGTGCATACAGTTCTTATGAACTACAGCTAACATGGTACCCAGAGGCCAATTGCAGAGCCTTAACTCATTTTTTAGGATAAAAGTCTGAAATGTAATGAGTTCGAAGATCAACTTTTTACATCCAAAGAACAACAAAAGAATAAACTCAAAAACAGAGAAACATGTCATAATTTTAGACAAATTCTTTCAAAGAGGAGAACACACCCTGGCTCATTTTAAGAGGCCAGTATATCAAGACAAGTATATTATAAAGAATAAAATTTATAGGTATTATCATTTATGAAGATGAATTAAAAAATTAGAAAACCATGTCCAACTTATATACATATAACCCATAGACACAGACAATAGGGTGCTGAAGGCTGGGGTTGAAGTCAATGGAAAAAGGGGACATATGTAATACTTTCAACAATAAAGAATTATTTTTTAGAAAAATTAAGAAAACCAAGTCCAACAATGTTTTTATTTATTAAATTTTATTGATTTTTTTTTACAGAGAGGAAGGGAGAGGGATAGAGAGTTAGAAACATCGATGAGAGAGAAACATCCATCAGCTGCCTCCTGCACACCTCTTACTGGGGATATGTCTGCAACCAAGGTACATGGCCCTTGACCGGAATCAAACCCGGGACCTTTCAGTCCACAGGCCAACGCTGTATCCACCAAGCCAAACTGGTTAGGGCCCAACAATGTTTTGAAAAAAAGCATAAAACGTCATAGCTGAAGTTGGATATATTCTTGGACTGCAAGCAAGTCCAGTGATCAAAAAGACTGTCAAACCTCAGAGGGAAGGTAGGGGAGAGTGAGGGTAAGGGGGAGAGATCAACCAAAGGACTTACATGCATGCATACAAGCCTAACCAATGGACACAGATACTGGGGTGGGGGAGGGGCAATAGGAGGATAAGGATACATATGTAATACCTTAATCAATAAAGAAAAAAAGTCAATCTTCAAATTAATCTATAAATTAAGTCCAATCAAAGTCCCAAAGGAACTTAAAGGCACTTTTTTTTTTTTTTAAAAAGAACTTGACCAGATGATTAAGTTTTATAAAAGGTAATGAGCCAAGGATAATGAAAAACAATTTTCAAAAAGAACCAGGTGGTGGAGGGGGAGGGAGGAACTTCTCCCATTAGATATTAGGTTAATTATAAAATTTCTACATACCTTATTATAAAGTAACAGTAGTTATTTTTACTGTTCTAAATGCCAATTCCTGGCACATAGTAGGCATTTAGAAATATCTGTTAAGTGAATGAAGCGTGCCTTTGAGGTAGCAGAAATAAAGTAGATTGAGAGTGGGAAAGGAAGAGAACTGGCTGAAACAAAACACACCCTGGAAGGCAGGAGGATGAAAAAGATGACAGGAAACAAGGAATATCTGAGAGCAATTCTACTGGCTCTGGTGGTGGAAGATGTGTAACATAAGTCAAATAAGATATAGTTGTGGATGACCTTGAATTCAGATGTTTTTAAATTAGGGCAGTTGCCAACAATAGATATTTTAGATTACCTGCCAGTTACTTGATTTCAAAATAGGATGGCCAATGTTTTAATACAGTTGTGCTATTGATTTATTCAGCTCATATTTAATAAGTTCCTCCTTTGTACCCAGCACTATACCAAAAGCTGGGATTTTAATGGTGAGCACAATCAGATATCATCCCTGACCTCATCTGGAGTCTACTATCATGTTGGTCCTTCTGTTCAGAATGTTTAGAAAAAGGTGTATCCAGCATGAAATATTTTCAAAGCCTGTATTCACTCTTATAAAAATAAGATTTTAAAATTTACACTAACTCTAGAAATTGAAATTCACTGCTTTTCACTTTACCTGAAGTTAGAATCTATAATGCTATGCTATGTAGCACATTTTTTTTCTTAATCAAATTGCATATGATTTCTGTTATTAGAAACATATACTATCTTGATAACTACATTTTGCTAATCATTTGTCTTGGCTGATAATCTTTATATGTATATGAACTTTGCACAAGTGACTTGAGAAATATGAATACACCAGAGGCCCGGTGCACGAAATTCGTGCAGGGGGCAGGGAGAGGGATGTGTCCCTCAGCCCAGCCTGCACCTTCTTCAATCTGGGATCCCCCTCACAATTAAGGACTACTGGCTCCCAACCACTCGCCAGCCTGATTGCCCCTAACCGCTTCTGTCAGCCTGATCAACGCCCAACTGCTCCCCTGTTGGCATGACCACCCCCAACTGTCCTCCCTTGCCAGCCTTGTCCCTCCCAACTGCCCTTCCCTGCTGGCCATCTTTGACCACATGGTGGCGGCCATCTTGTGTGTTGGAGTGATGGTCAATTTGCATATTACTCTTTTGTTAGATAGGATTCCTGGTATGTCCTGGTGAGTATTATCACGTATTGCTCTCTCTCAACGTCTTCTCTTGTGTGTCCTTTTGCAGGGGTTGTATTCGCACAGTATGGTCCAATCTGGAGACAACAGAGGAAGTTCTCTCATTCAACTCTTCGTCATTTTGGATTAGGGAAGCTTAGCTTGGAGCCCAAGATTATTAAGGAGTTCAAATATGTGAAGGAGGAAATGCAAAAACATGGAGGAGACCCCTTTGATCCCTTCCCCATTGTCCACAATGCCATCTCTAACATCATTTGCCTCATGTGCTTTGGCCGGCGCTTTGATTACACCAATAATGAGTTTAAGAAAATGCTTACTTTTATGTCACGAGGGTTAGAAATCTGTCTGAACAGCCAGCTCCAACTGGTCAACATATGTTCCTGGCTTTATTACCTTCCCTTTGGACCATTTAAGGAATTCAGAGTAATTGAAAATGATATTATCAATTTCCTTAAAAGAATCATCAAAGAACATCGAGAGTCTCTGGACGCTGAGAACCCTCGGGACTTCATTGACATGTACCTTCTCCATGTGGATGAAGAGAAGAAAAATAATAGCAATAGTAGTTTTAATGAAGATTACTTACTTTATATCATCAGTGATCTCTTCGTTGCTGGGACTGATACCACGACTAACTCTTTGCTTTGGTGTCTTCTGTATATGTCACTGAATCCTGACGTACAAGGTAATTAATAGGTGTTTCCTTTATTCATGGCAAAATTAGGTTATGTAAATTAGGATCAGCAACTTTGGTGATCCTGTGGCTCCTAGCACTAAGCAATGAAGAGGTATTAGAGGTAAACTCCATGTTTCTAGACCGTGTCATACTTGCTTGCCCCTGCTTTAAATCTCTACAGGTCTGATTCTGTGTGGAAACTGTGAGGAAGGAAGAACTTTAGAGAGGAATAACAATTTAGAGCTGATGGGAGTCATAATGGTCATCCAAACCCATTCATCTTGTTTTTAAAATGGAGAACAGAGGCCCAAAGAAGTTTTGTGACTTTCACAGGCTCACACAGCTAGTTCCACTACGTCAGTACCAACAGGCAGTGAATGCCAGTGGCAGTTCATAGTGGAAGAACGCAGGGGAAGGTAGTTATTAGTTTTCTGTTGTTCCTATAACAAATAACTATATACTTAGCAACTTAAAACAACACGAGTTTGTTATCTTCTAGTTCTGCACATTAGAAATCTGACACGTCTCACTGGGCTAAAATAAAGAGACTGACAGGGTTGCATTCCTTCCTGGAGGCTCCAGTGGGGAATCCATTTCTAGGTTCCTTGGCTCATGGCCCTCTTTCTCCATCTTCAAAGCCAGAAATATTGCATCTCTCTGACCACTCATCTGTAGCCCCATTTCCTTCTGACTCCAAATTCAGCTGGGAAAAGTTCTCCAATTAGAAAATCCATGTAATTAGATTGGGCATTACCAGAAAATCCAAAATAATCTCCCCACTGCAGTGTCCTTAGCTTAATCACATCTTCAGTCGCTTTCGCCAGGTAAGGCAGAATGTTCACAGGTTTCAGGGGATTCGTGTATGGACATCTTTGAGTGGCTTTTTTTTTTTTTTTTGCTTACTATAGGTGGGATTTTGCCTACCTGTGTTAATCTATTGCTGAGTAACACATTATCCCAAACTTTAGAATCTTAAAATAATATCTCACAAAGTTTCTGAGGATCAGGAATCCAGGAGTGGCTTAGCCTCGATGGTCTGGCTTAAGATTTCTCATGATGTAGTGGTCATCTATAAACTTGAGTGGGACTGAAGGATCCACTTCCAAGATGGCTCATCCACTTGACTATCGGTTGCAGGCCTTACCACTTGGACCTCCCATAGGGCTGCTTAACTTGACCCTAGAGAGAGTGAATAGCCAATACAGGAGCCACAGTGTCTTTTATAACGTAAGTTCAGAAGTGACATGTCAACTCCTCCCTTACTCTGTTGGTCACATAGACCAACTTAGTACAAAGTGGAAGGGGACTGCGTAAGAATGTGTAAACCAAGCTTTAGCCGGTGTGGCTCAGTTAGTTGGGCATTGTGCCATGCACTGAAAGGCTACTGGTTTGATTCCAGGTCAAGGTACAAGCCCAGTTTGTGGGCTCCATCCTCGGTAGGGGATGTGCAAGAGGCAGCCAAGAGATGTTTCGCTCTCACATTGATGTTTCTCTCTTTCTAAAAGTCAATTTTAAAAAATGAATGTGTAAACCAAGAGGCACGGTGATCACTGGGAACCTTGAGGGGCTACCGTATATTGTCACATATACTAGTAAAAGCTTAGTATTCACATGAGAGAGTGATTCAGAGTACTCCTGAGTACAAAGTGCTTGCTCCTTCACCCCCTCTACCTGTTCTGATATCCTTCAGAGTCACAGTGTACAGGGGCTAGCTGGCTCCACTTGGAATATCTGATCAATGCTTCGCTTCACTCAGGCTGAGTCAGGCCTGTGCTGCCACATTGCTGCTTGTGTGTTCAAGGTGATGGTAAGTGGCACTGGTGGGAAGTCTCAACTTACTAGTGACTGGTCTTCTGGTTTATTCTTTTTGTATAGAAAAGGTCCACGAGGAAATTGAAAGAGTCATTGGTGCTGACCGAGTCCCTTCTTTCACTGACAAGGCCCAGATGCCCTACACAGAAGCCACCATCATGGAGGTGCAGAGGCTGACTATGGTAGTGCCGCTTTCCATTCCACATATGACCTCGGAGAAAACAGGCAAGTCTAGAACTTCCACCTTTGAATGGGAAGCCCAGCCCAGGGAAGTTGAGGAGAGGGTATGTGCCTGCCACCTACTTTGATCCTCCCAACCATTTTGCACTGTATCATGGACAATCAAATGTCCAGAGGATGCTTCAGCAGACAGTTGTCCATTATTCGTTGTACTGGCATTCTACACAGCTTGATTTGTAAATGGCTTGCTCTTTGAGCATAGATGCTCACAATGATCAAACAAATTAAGCTGCCATCTCGGTGGCTGCCTTCATGTAAGAAACTCCAGCATTGACAAAGGCACCCACCTTTCTGTCCTCTTCTTAGGGTCAGAAGAGCTAGTCTAAATATGGAATTAAGGCTTTTAACACCACCTTTTTTACCGGTCACGAGTATACTTGTGTTTCCACTCACATTAAGTAATTTTAAGGTCTGAAAGCAATGTCGAATTTTAAAAGAGCTCTCTGGACTGTTTTCTTAGTTATGTTTGTTTAGGCTCAGATTATAAGATGTACGAGATAGAAGCCACTTCACTGCTTGGCACTTATTTCAGCCATCCCTAGTTTTCCTCTTTGCTATGCGTGTCTTTTTCTCAACTCATCAGTCATGACAAGAAATACATCTAATTCTTTCCACCTATCTTTTATTATGGCAAAAGTTTTAAAAAAGACATGTCATGGCAGAGAAGAATGTTAGAGTCATGAATGATGTGCAGACACTGAGTCAGATTGGCCGAGTGACTTTGGTAGTCAGCTGAAAGAGTAACTTGTCAGACGATAGTAATGTGTTTGACATTAGACCATCATGAAGGCAAAAGAAACGTGATAGTATCCAACAGTCAAAGTGATTCTGAAGAAGAATGAGCAGAAAAAGACATTTTACCTGGAGGATTATACAGATATTTCAGGCATAACTGTTCAATCTGAAGACCCATAAAGTATAAGTGAAGTAATCAACTTATTTTTTGATAAGAATTTTTTCAATCTCATTACTTCTCAAACCAATTTATACATTAGCACATGGAAAAATACCACAAAAATCTCTGCTAAAACTTCACAATGGATGGATGTTACACATGTGAATATAAAAAAGTTTCTT
The DNA here is from genome assembly GCA_004026665.1 of Murina feae. NCBI lineage: Eukaryota > Metazoa > Chordata > Mammalia > Chiroptera > Vespertilionidae > Murina > Murina feae. The sequence continues at coordinate 8,464 of PVJC01030865.1, forward strand.
GGTTTAATTATATTGATGGGACTAACAAAGAAGCCAGAATGAAGAGATTACTGTTCAATCAATCCTTTATTTGAATCACCCATAGTTCTAAAAACTACGTTTATAGAACGAGGTTCGAGTAAATATTTTCTTAAAAAAACAACTATATTTTATTGATTTTTTACAGAGAGGAAGGGAAAGGGATAAAGAGTTAGAAACATTGATGAGAGAGAAGCATCGATCAGCTGCCTCCTGCACAGGCCCTACTGGGGATGTGCCCGCAACCAAGGTTCACACCCTTGACTGGAATCGCAGGGGGACCCTTGAGTCAGCAGGCCGACGCTTTATCCAGTGAGCCAAACCAGCTAGGGCAATACTTACATTCTTTCATCTGAATACTTCACAAACAACGTGTAACATAGAGCGTCTTCATGGATCACTTTATCTCGAAACTTAAATCTTTATGTATGTACCCAAATAACAGTTATCACTCAATGAAGCAACGATTCCATGGAGAGGACGCATCAGATTCAGGACGTATTATCTGGCAAAAATAATAAAATGTGGAATTTTAGTAAGGATGCTTTGTGAAAGTGAGACTGGCTATATTTGCAACTTCAAGATTATATATGGGTGAAGGCAAAAAATACAACAGATTATATTATCTGTCTTCCGGCCTTTTCTTGGTTCTTGGCATCAAATTTACCAAGATAATTACTACAATAGCATGTCTACAGCTGAACTATTATTGAGGAACAAAACTCTGGTTTGTGGAACAATGAGGGAGAGCCATGGGTTGCCAAAACTACTAAAAGCAGCTGGCCACCCGAGCACGTTCTAGCTCCAAACAGCTGGCCAGCAAGTGTTTACTTGGAATTATCCTATTTCAGTTGTTACAATTCTGCAAGTGAAGCATAAATATTAAAGAGTTAGAAGAGCCCTTTTGATTCTAAGGATACCTGTTTCAACCTCTCACAGTGAAATGTGTCCTTTTGGTTATGCCTTTGACATACAGGGTGGAGAAAAGGTAGGTTTACAGTTGTTCACATGAAAAATAATACAACAATAAACAATAACACAAGAATAAACTGTTTCACGAACTCCAACTGTAAACCTGGCTTTTGCCCACACCTATATAGGCACTCAGATTCCCTTGTAACAAGGAATTTACCTCCTGGGAGACAGCTCATGATGTAGTGGGCTTGAATTAATTAGTAGGAGGCAATCACTTATAAATGGCTTTAGATTATTTAACGATTTATTTGGTACAAATTAAATTCACTGTGAGTACAGTATCTTTTGGGCATGCTGAAAGTGCACACAAATTTTTCAGCCGATTAAGAGGCAATGCTGGCTTCCCTGTACATCCCTTTATCTTAGTTACCTTTTTCATCATATTATTGTGTGGACATAAGAGACTGTAAAATATAAAGTTTTATACAAGTACTAGAGGCCCAGTGCACAAAAATGTGTGCACTCAGGGGGGGTCCCTCAGTCCAGCCTGTGCCCTCTCACAGTCTGGGACCCCTTGGGGGATGTCCACCTGCTGGCGTGCCTGGCCAGCCTGGGTGAGGAGCTGATGGCTGTTTGCAGGCTGCCCACAGCTCCCATTGATCCAACGTCCCATCGAGACTGACTGGAATCAGGTTTCTGGGGTTTATTAATCTTCTGTAATTGAAACTATGTTGTCTTGAATGGAGGCCTAGGCAGGCAATGAAGCCTCCTGTTTGCTTCAGCTCTGTGGCTTCTATAATCGAAACATTGTTGCCTTGAGCAGAGGCCCAGTCAGTCTAGACAGGCAGTTTCAACTCCATTGCTGGTGCAATGGAAACCTCCTGTTTGCTCTAGCTCCGTGGCTGCCGGCCGCCATCTTGGCTGGGTTAATTTGCATATAGCCGCTCTGATTGGCTGGTGGGCATGACTTGGCTGGTGGGTGTGGCTTAGGTGTCTCAGAGTGATGGTCAATTTGAATATTACTCTTTTATTAGATTAGATTAGGAATTTCTATTCTTTGGAAATGTTTACTTGGTATGCCCTGTGATTTCTATGTGTTTTCTTTCCATTATAATATTGTTATGGTTTGATCTAATGCATTAATTCATCATCCGCTGAAACAATTCTCAAGCTGGATCCTGGGGTGATATGGAGAAAGGGATGCCAACTGGTAAGGTCTTGTCCCTGCCTGCAAGTACCTCAAGGTTTAGTCTCAGCAAAGTAGGAGCTCGGTATGTCACTAGGTTATTTTTTAGATAGCGATGTTTGAAGAACTAGTAGTAAAACGCATGTTGAGTGACACTGGTTTTGTTTGTTTGTTTGTTTTAGTGCTCCAAGGGTATACTATTCCTAAAGGCACAGTGATACTACCCAACTTGTGGGCAGTGCACAGAGACCCAGCCATTTGGGAGAAACCTGATGATTTCAACCCTAATCGATTTCTGGATGATCAAGGACAAGTTATTAAAAGAGAAACATTTATTCCTTTTGGAATAGGTCAGTTAAACTTTATTTTCTTAATGGCATAATTAAAAATGAAGTAGAACCAAAAGAATATTTTAAAATATTTCTTTCTGGGTAAGCTAATATAAGAGATAAATCATATAGATAACACATCTCCGCTATGTTCATTTCAGATTTTAAAAATGAAAGGAAAGCAATTTGCTTTTAAATCTTTAAGTATGCCTAGGAATCTTCATCTCTGAACTGCTCTGGTGATGGTCTGAGTGCCAAGGAACCGCTGGAGTTCAGAGCAGCTTCTGACTGATGGCTGGGGGGTGAGAGGGGTTCTCTAGTCTCAGCAGCTGCTCCTTTAGGTTCCTAGAGAAGGAATACTCTGAAGAGTCGTAATCTGATTTATTTTCTCCCTAATCATCCAGGTAAGAGCACAGGAAAGAAACAAGTAGGTACAGAAGTAGGAGGAGACAAGAATCAGATCTGTCTCTAGTTCCTGTCTAGGATGAAGATAGATTTTTATGAGTATTTTATTTTAAAATGTGAGCTTCATACCTACAAATTCTAATCAGCATTACTGTGGGAGGTCATGTGGTATATGTGGCAGTTTTATTTTAAAACTCTATATCTGTATTTAAGACAATTCAGATATTTCATATAAATATGTACTTTTAGAGATAGGAAAAGGGGTGTTGTTATAATGCTTAATTTTTTTCTGCTTATTTTAGGGAAGCGGGTGTGTATGGGAGAGCAGCTGGCAAAGATGGAACTATTCCTGACGTTTGTGAGCCTAATGCAGAGTTTCACATTCGCTTTACCGAAGGATTCTCAGAAGCCCCTTCTGACTGGAAAATACGGTCTAACTTTAGCCCCGCATCCATTTAATATAATCATTTCAAAGAGATAAAGAACATCTCTGAAAGGAGATGGTGAACGGGATGTAAATACATGTCTTTCTAAACACATTCTTCTTTCTACACTTGACAGCGGATCCAGCAACTTAATGGATCCAGGGTAGGCTCAGGTGGGAGACTGAAAAGAGGGTAGAACATATGGGAGCTTTCATCTCGGGGCCTCAGCAGGATGGTTCAGCCATTTTAGTAATGCGTGTCTGTGACTTAGGGAACGGGCCGAGAGGACTGGATTGGGAAGCAGGAGATCTGGATTTTATTCCCAGTGGCTTCTACCAATGAGCATTTCTTCTCATCTCTCAGTGCCTTAGTCATTTTAATGTGGTAGCAAAACCTGCCTTCTCTCTCTCAGCACTAATGAAGGTCAAACGCCCCATATCTTCCCCAGCATCTCCAAAACACTGTTAAGTTCTGAAGAACAAATTTAGGAATAGAAGGAAGACCGACCTGTTTCCGACCTGTGACAACATGAAAGTGGACTTGAATACTTTGTCAGGAAGTGGAATTGCTGGGTCACATGGTGGTGTAGGCTGAGTTAGAGCTTTTCTTGCCACAGATCTTATGCCAGTTGGAGGACAGGATGGGGTGGGGTTGTTCTTGTTAATTTTTTTATGATTTTAGTTTTTACTTTTTTGTAGACATGGGAGGAAGTGGACCCTGCTGCAGTAATGTTGAGGAAAGGTCATACATAGTCAGAATGTATATGTCTACCTTCCATTTCAACTCCATGACAGTCATACTAGTTGAAGACGTGGCTTCATGGCAGAATTCCTTTCTGCTGAGTTTACTTGCAAAAGATATAGCTCTGCCTTTTGATTCTTACCTGTTCTCCCTGCCACCAGGCCTAATGTATCTCATCCTTAAATACCATCAAAATCAGTAAGAAATTCTTATTTGTAATAAAATAACTAAATTGTTTCTTAATAATGAAGGCCCCTCAAGAAGAGCAGTTCTCAAGAAAGGTAATGATCTCTTTCAGGGGGTATTTGGAAGTGTATGGGTATATTTTTGGTTATCACAACAATGGGGGTGCTACTGGCCTTTTGCTGCCTTAAGGCCCAGATGCCAAAGGTCTAAGCAATTCTGTACAAGAACTGTCCTGCCCAGTATGCCAGTATTGCTCCCAGTGAGAACACAGTCCAAAGAATGACGAGACTCTTCCTTTATTCATCCATAGGACTCCTTCCTTATATAGAAGTAATCATGATAATAAGATAAACAACTATATATTTTTTTTAGCTTTTCCTTCTGCTGGTACCATATTCAGTGCTTTCCTTATAGGCATACATAATCCTTACCGATTATTAAAAGGATGCCATTTTGTAGCTGATAAAGCTAAAGCTTAGATGTTTAGGTACCGAGTGAAAAGGTTCATTTCAAATTTACCAGTCTTTGTGCCTAGAGAGTTCTCTCTAAACCACTTCTCTGTACTGCCACCACTTGATCCCTAACAGTTTACCCGTCTGTATTAAGAAGACACAACTAATAAACAAAATGCCCGGGATCAAACTGTAAGTAAATGGAGAGGCCGTGGTAGGGGTTTTTGGTAAGATACATGTGTGGATTGAAGTGCGCCGTGAGCAGGACAGTTTGTTCCTTATCTGGGATTTCTTAGGCTTTTGAATTGCACTAGTAATTTGGGATTAACAAGTTTATTACTCCTTAATTTTATACATGGTTAATTTCAACTTTTCTAACAAAACAGTTCATAGCTTACTTGAAGGAGAAAAGTGTTTTATGTGTGAAATGTTTATTAAACTCTTAAGTATAGTATCTCACAGTGTAGCACTTTAAAAACAGCTTTATATGGCTAGTTACCAAAAAGGCCATGAATGCTTTCCTTGCACATGTTGACATTTTACGATTTTATGCTTTACGATTTGTTGAAATGTAAAAACTGTAGTACTTTGTTTTATAAATTTACCTAATATCTAATTTTTAGTCATCTTTAGCATAATTTTTATGCTTTTATTAAACATTTTAGTTTTGCTTTGATAGTCTCATGTTTTTTGTTTGTTTCTTGTTTTATTTTAGCTGCTAAACCAAATTCTGTTTTATCAGATGTCAAGTTAGGAAACGGAAGAGGGAGTAAACCTCCAAAAAGAGAGCGATAGCCACAGTATTATATAAGCATTTAGACGGCTGGGTAATACACTTACTTTCACAACCGTATCACAACCCAAGTTTCTTATTTGCCAAGTCAAATCCAGCTTTATTTAAGAAAAGGAAGAACCTAAACAAGCTCTTGTGGAAAAATATTTTTTAAAATTAATTTTTCAATTACAGTTGATATACAATATTATACTAGTTTCAGATGTACAGCATAGTGCCTGCTCATTTCTATACCTTATGATGTGCTCACTCCGATAAATCGAGTACCCATCGGACACTATATAGAGTTACAGTATTGACTGTATTCCATAAGCTGTACTTTACATCCTTGTGGCTATTTTTATAAGTGACAATTTGTACTTCTTAAACCCTTTTATCTTTTTCACTCATCGACCCAACCCCTCTCCCATCTGGTGACTATCAGTTTCTCTTTATCCATGAGTTAGTTTCTGTTTTGTTTATTTTGCTTTTTAGATTTCACATGTAAAATCGTACGGTATTAGTCTTTCTTTGTCTGACCTGTTTCAGTCAGCATAAATGCTTTAGGTCCATCCATGTAGCTGCAAATGGCAAGATTTCATTCTTTTTTACAGTTGAGTGATACTCCATTCTATATATGTTCCACATCTTCTTTATCTACTCATCTATTGATGGACACTTAAGTTGCCTCCAGCCATCTTGGCTATTGTAAATAATGCTGCAGTAAACACAGGAGTGTATGTATCTTTTTGAATTCCTGTTTTGGATTTCTTCACATAAATATCCAGAAGTGGAACTGCTGGGTCACATGGTGGTTATATTTTTAATTTTTTGAGGAACCTCAATACTGTTTTTCATAGTGACGGCACCAATGTACAATGCCAACAATGCGTGAAACTTGCCTTTCCTCCACATCCTCCCAACACTGCTGATTTACTGATGATAGCCATTCTGACGGGGGTAAGGTGATAACGCATTGTAGTTTTAATTTGCATTTCTTTGATGATTAGTAATGTCATGAAGCTTTCCATCTATTTTCTTCTAGGAGATTTATAATTTTAACTTTTATGTAAAGTCTTTATTTCATTTTGAGTTCATTTCTGCACATGGCATGAGGTAAGGATCTAACATCACTCTTTTACAGTTTTCCCAGCACCATTTGTTGAGTGGCCTTAGTATCCTCATTGAGAATGATCTGCCATATATGCAACTTGATAAGTACTACCTTTTAGAATAATGAATCATAAAACTGTTTTGTACTAACAGCAGAATGAACATATGAAATCAAATAGAAAGCACAGACCTATATATTCTAGTGCATAAAAGTGGCATCATACGATGAAAGAACAGAAAACAATATTTACTAAAACAGAGCTAGAGTAACTGGTTAATTATTTATAAAATTAAAGTAACATTTTCCCCACTTTCCACACATCAAAATTAACACCCAAAAGGTCTAAAAAGTAATAATAATGTATCTGTACATATCTAGTATGAGACTTTTGAAATAAGAATGGGGAGCTACTTTTCTAAGCATAAAAAAGTAGTGGACTCAATCATAAAAATAAAGCATAACAGATTTAATGATATAAAAATAAAAAACCATTGCCAAAAAACAACTGGCAAACCATAAAAAATTATTATATCATCTTTGGCAAAACTTTAATATCCTTAATGTACAAAGTGTTAATAATTTGATTAGTAGAATATCCTGCATTTCAAAATAGGCACAAGATACAAAAAAATTGAAAATAGAAATGACCAATATATGAACTAATATTAAAGTTCTTCAAAAATGCAACTAACAGTAATTATTTGCCCATTGGAACTTAAAAATAATTTTATAGAGGAAAATAATTGATACACTATTGGTGGCAATATAGACTGGAACTACATTTCTGGATAACACTTAGTATAAGCACAAAGGTTCTTAAAGTATCTGTTTCTAAATGAGTGGTATACCAGACTTGATCCAGGAACAAAATATTTTATTAAGGGAAAAACAACAATAGTGAACCCCAATAAAGTCTGGAGTTTAGTGAATAGTATTGTACCAATGTTATTTCTTATTATTTTTTGGCAAAGGTACCATGGTTATGTAAGATGTCACATTCAAGGGAAGCTGGGTGAGGGGAATATGTGAACTCTCTACACCATCTCTGCATATTTTCTGTAAACCAATAATCACTGTAGGACAGCGAACAGTATGGTGATGTGAGAGGACCTCCAAGTCTCTCCTCTTGAAGTTACAAGTTGGACAACTATAATTCTACAAATGATTCCCTGTTAACATGCATTGAGACACCTGAATGTGGGCATCTGAGCAAATGGCAGAGACAGGACAGGGCGTGAGGGGAAGACAGAGACAGAAGCCATGTGCAGTCTGGTACCTACTCTGGCCCCAGCAGACAGGATAGCAGTGATCAGTTGGGCTGTAACCTCCATGAGGCAAACTAGAGGGGCAGAGGCAGTAATTGGGCCTGGGTTGCTGGCACATTGAGACTGAGCCACCGAGCAGAGTAGCAGTGTAACGGGTTGCAGTATTCCTTATCCCACTAGCACCAGACAGAGAATTTAGCTCAGCTGGGAACCAGCCCACTCCATCCATCTGTGGCCTAATCTGTCGTAAAACCCTTACTTGGCAGATCACAAAGGAGCTGAAAAAATCTTTTCAGCTTATGTGGTCTGTGAACAGCATGGTGATGTGATGGTCTGTAATCTTTGTGTCTAAATCCACTGAAGAGACAGAGTGCTAGCAACGTGAACCACTATGCCCCTGCCCACCTTTCCCCACCCTTAGCAGCATAGCCTGGGAGAGGCAGCTGGGTCCACTCAGACTGAGCAGCTCTAGCTGGTGGCTTCTGGCTACAGGAAGGCAGTATCAGGAACATACAGAAGACCCATACCCCACCATTTCCCAATCTATGGGAGTGACAGATACAATGAGATAGAGGCAACCCAATGTAAAGGGGATGCCCACCTCCTTAAGAAACACACGGCGTTTTTTCATGGCTAAGGTAACACTACTCCAGAGATTCCAGAATAAAAATTTTTGCTTTAGCACCACCTACTGGAAAACAAAAGGAAAACCTCTACTTATCAACTTGCTCAACACTGAAGAGGTAGTTTTTTTTTTTAAGCTTCCATTCCCACAAATGCTCAGGCAGAGCAGTAATCCACAAAGCACAATGAATGACAAGTTAACAAGGGAATTAAAAAAAAACCTCCAGAAAATAAAGGTATTGAATATTGTGACTTAAGTGACAGAGAATTCAAGACTGAGGTTTTTTGAAAAAAAGAAAACCTTAAAGAGGTACAAGAAAACTCAGAAAAATAATTCGACAAGTGTAGAGAGCAGCTATAGGATTAAGCCTTGGACTGACCTGTTGGCAAAGCCACAAACAAGTCCCAGTTTAGAGGGCAGAGTCCTCTTAGCATAATTAGGCTTGACCTTAGGACTTGCCCTAGGTCTTATGTGGGTAGCTAATGAGCTCTGGGAGATGCAGCAAGCCCTGCCAAAAACAAGTGAAACTCACAAGAATATTGTAACTATGGTGACCACTACCTTGTTTACCTCTGGCTATAAAATAAAGGCTCAGCTTGCCATTTGGGTCTCTGTGGCTTCAGCCAGGCACAGGAAGATCCACCTAGACCCAGCTTATTTTGTCTGTCTTTTCTACATCCTTCGCCGCCCCCACCCCCACCCCCAAGCTCACGGAACCCTTGGCTGTGCTGGCAGAGCATAAACAAGTTCTAAAATAAAATCAATGGACAAAAAAGGATTTCACCAAAGAGACTAAAACTATAAAAAAAACTAAACAGAAGTTCTGGGGGTAAAGAACTCAATAAATGAGATCAAGAATAAACTAGCAAGCGTATGAAATTGAGCAGAGCAGATGGAGGAAAGAATTAGTGATATAGAAGACAGAAATTTAGAAATGACCCAGGTGGAATAAGAGAGAACCAAGAGTAAAAATATAAGTAAAAAGAACTCTACAGGAACTATCTGACTCCATTAGATAGAGCAATATAAGAATAATGGATATACCAGAAGGAAAAGAGAGAGGGGAACTAAGAGCTTATTAAATTTTATCAACCAATCTTACCCCAAAATAAATTCAACAAATGCTAATAGAAGAACCTATTCAAATAAATAACCAACAAAAACTTCCCAAATCTATGGAAAGAACTGGATCCTCAAATCCCAAAAGCTAATAGAACACCTAATTATTTAAATCCATAAAGGCCTTCTCCAAGGCATAATATATTAAAATTGTCAAAATTAATGACAAAGAAAGAATTCTCAAGGCCAGGGAATAGATGATGAGACCATATAAAGGAAACCCCACTAGATTATCATCAAATTTTCCAGGAGAAACCCTACAAACTAGGAGACCGTGGAATCAAATATTCAAATTACTGAAGGAGAGAAATCACCATCCAGTAATAATATATCCAGTAAAGTAATGCTTTAGATATGAGGGAGAAATAAAGACTTTCTAGATATACAGAAGCTATGAGAATTTACCACCACAGGACTGGCTTATAAATGCTGAGACTTCCAGTCAAGATGGTAGCATAGATAAACATGGTACTCACATCCTCCCACAACCATATCAAAATTACAACTAAACTACAGAACAACCATCATTCAGAACTGCCTAAAATTTAGCTGAATGGAAGTCCTACAACTAGGGATTTAAAAAAGTCATAACAAGACTGGTAGGAGGGGCAAAGATGCAGAACACCCACATGTGACAGATAAAAATTAGGAGGAATAACTTGGCTTTCGAGGAGTGAGGGGTATCAGCCCAACAGCAGGCCCCCAATCCTAGGGTTCCAGTACTGGGAAGAGAAGTTCTCATAATTTCTGGCTGTAAAAACCAGTGGGGGTTGAGGCTGGGAAAGATGGAGTTTGCTGGAGTACCAGGCTATTCTTCTTAAAGGGCCCACACACAGACTTACTTTGATTCACTCTGAGTTCTATCACTGTGGTACAGCTGAAAAGGCACCAGGGACATTTGCAGAGGAATTGAATTGTCTGGAATCGGAGGGGGGTAGGTAGGTGGAGGGAGGTAGCTTTCTCCCAAACAAAAGTACTGGCAGAGGCCATTGTTTTTTTGTGTTGTTTTTTTTGTTTTGTTTTGTTTTTTTAATGAACCCTCCTACAACAGAGCTGGCAGGAGGGTGCTATATCTATCACTGTTTACTCTGCCTTAGTGATTCCCTGAGATCCCCACCCCATCAAATTTGAGGGTATAGATAAACATGGAGTTTCTAGAGGCTTTTCCATAAGAATAGCCTATCTTGACACATGCTTCAGACTTTTACTAAAATCTCTCAAACAAGCACCATCTGGTCTCGATGTGCCCCATACCTCTTGCTAAGTGGCCCTAGAACTGACAGTAGAGGCAGCCAGCCTTGGTTCACAGCTTGGCCTCTCCCAAGCACCTCCAAGCCCAGCACAGAAGCAGCCATCTACAGATTGCTCTGTACCTCATCCTGGATGGTCCTAGGCAAGGCATAGGTGGTGGCTGACTTCGCACCTTCTGAGAGGCCCCAAAGCCAGTGCACCCAATGGACAACTTCAGGGGCAGATTTGGTGGATGCCAATGCCCTGCTGACATAAGTCCTACTCCATCAGGTTGGCCCCTAGCATCTCCTCCACTTTACTTGCAGCTAGTCTTTGGAGCCAATCAGCCTAGGAATCAATCTTTCCCAGTGATACCAATAGCAATCAAGGTTCAAATACAACAGGACAGTGCACACAGCCCACATAGAGGCACACCTGAAATGCCCAGCTCAGGTGACTGGGGAGGCTGTGCCATGGGGCCCTACAGGACACCTACTATACAAGGCCACTCTATCAAGTCTGGGAGATGTGGCAGCTCTACCTAATACATAGAGACAAGCACATGGAAGCAGTCAAAATGAGGAGACAAAGAAATAGGTCTCAAATAAAAGAGCCAGGTGAATCTCCAGAAAAAGAACTACATGAAATGGGAGCAATCAAATTACCAGATACAGTTGAAAACAATGGTTATTAACATGCTCAAGAAACTTAGAACTTCAACAGCATTAAAAAAAAAAAAAAGACGCAAAAAACAATAAAGAACCAGACAGAAATGAAGGATCCACTAACTGAAATGAAGAATAAATTATAGGAATCAACAGAGAAGTAGATGAAGCTGAGAATCAGATCAGTAATTTGAAAGATAAGGAAGCAGGAAATATTCAATCAGAACAGAAAGAAAAAAAAAAGCATCCAAAACCATGAGGATAGTTGTAAGGAGACGCTGGGACAACTTCATGCACACTAACATTTCCATCATGGGGGTGTCAGAAGGAGAAGTGAGAGAGCAAGAAATTGAAAACCTATTTGAAAAACAACAATGGAAAAGTATTCTAACTTGGTGAAGGAAATAGACATACAAGTCCAGGAAGCAGAGTCCCAAAGGAGATGAACCCCAAAAGGCCCACACCAACACCCATTATAATTAAAATGCCAAAGGTTAAAGACAAAAAATGTTAAAAACAGCAAAAGGAAAGCAGGTAGTCATCTACAAGGGAGCTCCCATAAAACTGTTAGCTGATTTCTCAACAGAAACTTAGCTCGTCAGAAGGGATTGGCAAGAAATATTCAAAGTGATGAAATGCAAGGACATATAACCATGATTACTCTACCCAGCAAAGCCATCATTTAGAATAGAAAGACTTATAAAGAACTTTTCAGACAAGAAAAAGCTAAAGGAGTGCATTACCACCAAGCCATCTAATCTAATATAATAAAAGAGAAACATGCAAATTGACCGTTACCACCAGCCAATCAGAGCAGCTGTATGCAAATTAACCCGACCAACAGCCATGGAGCTAGAGCAAACCAAAGGCTTCTGTTGCAACTGCCTGCCTAGGCTGGCTGAGCCTCTGCTCACGGCCACGCCCACCAGCCAATCAGAGCGGCTGTATGCAAATTAACCCAGCCAAGATGGAGGCCAACAGCCATGGAGCTAGAGCAAACCAAAGGCTTCTGTTGCAACTGCCTGCCTAGGCTGGC
>PVJC01030866.1:0-20928 GCA_004026665.1 Murina feae
CAATTTTTCAGAATTTTAGAATAATTAACATTTTGACTATAGAACCAAGTTCTCAACATTTATTATTTGAGAGCGATTGATCATCCCACCTATATTCTGAGTCTCAATTTCTTTATTTGTAAACGGAATGTAAGAGATCAAAGGGAAACCTAATATCAACCTTCACGCCTGAAGGGACCACCATATGTCCAGCCCAGCGCTGGGGGCTTCACGAGTTGCCAAATCAGCAATAAGTGCATGTGGCCCTCCTGTGGCCCCAGTTTGGAGGCCAAGAGCATGGACTCTCAAGCCAGAATTTGGGGGGATGATAATCCCCCAGGTTCTGGTCTTAACATCATTAGCTGTGAACTGGGTCATTTTAGTCTAGTCTCTGGATCTAAGAGTGCTCATCTCCAAAATGGGGTAAGAATAACAATACCTCATAAGGATGTGAAGGCTAGTGAGCTAATACATGTAAAAATGGGTATATATAAATGGGTAATAATTATTAGGCAGGCACTGATATATTAGCAATTTTTGTGATTACAGAAGATATAGTAAGTGAACATGTATGTCCTCTTAAAGAAACTTAGTAATTACTATTTAAAAGAAGGAGGTAAATGTATATCGGCAACAATTCTCCATGAGTCTCCCCATTCCACATCTTATGAGCAAAGGCGTTTTGTTCCAGGTTGTCTTTCAAGGATTTTGTATAGTAAATAGCCTTGCAAGATAGAATAGCATCTCCATCAACAGCAAAAAGCAGGTTTGTTGATTGTCTAGTATAATAAAAGTAATGTTTTTCCGAACAAAGATTGAATAAGCTCATCAACCATTATTAAAACATTCACCCATTCACGTTTGGGGTTCCTCCCCTATATGCCACCCACTGCTTTAGAGCTTGAGAAATGCTACTTTTCTGCCACTGCTATCTGTATGTGTAATAAACTGCTGTTTGTCTCTGAGTCAGGGGTGTCATGCTTTCTGCCAGCAGCCATGAAACCATAACATGCTAACTTGTTAGCTTTCAAGTAGATAGTCTCAGATCCGTCGCAGTTTTTGACAGTTTAACAAAATAATAGAAACATGGGTTTCTGTGCTAAGAAGGATGAGAATTTGGGGCCAATTATCAGGATTTGGGGGAAGTCCATGGGACTAGGTAGTAAATAGGTTAACTAAATTTTGCGGACAACTGCTATACAATAAATGGTCTTTCACTGTTGCCTGTGAATGAGGAAGAATTGAGTGGATGCTCGCAAGAAGTGAGCTCGAAGACAGCCATTGGAATGGGCCCGGGGTCTTGCTAAAGCTCCTTTGGAGGTGGGGACTAGCCAAGGTGGTGGTCAGCGGCAGGTCCATCCCTCTCCAAAAACCGTTACCAAGGTTCCTCTTGCAATCAGGAGTTACAGAGTCACACACTTCTGCTGACAGTTAAAGAAGGAAAACTTGTGGCTTTTGAGGGCAAACAAGCAACTCATTACAACTTTGGCTGGTTTATATAAAAGTGGAGTGGCTGGGACATGTGATACTTGTTAAGGAGAAATGGCCACAACTAGGTTATCTTAAAACCCAGCTCCTCCTGTAGTCTTTCCAGCTTTAAAAGTACTCAAATGTGGCAGTAAGAAGTCTGAGTTTTTGTCATGGGACCCAGCTGTTGGGAGGGAGAGTTACCTTTGAAGGGAGAATTCCCTGAAACAGTGAGTGTCCTATGGAAAGTCACAGAGAAAAATTGATCTGAGTCTAGGCTCTTACTGCCTCAGTGAGCCACTGGGAAATGAACAACTGGGCTAAAGAATCCTAGCTAAGATTTGGGGTCAACCCCACAGCTTTGGAAAACATCTACTAGCTCTTAAAATAAGACATAAATGTCAGATGTTATGAAAATGGGGAGCAGATATTCTGGATTAAGGCAAACTTCTTAAAAATATATCACCTGACTCTATGAGTCACTTAATACTTTTAAATAATACTTGTTTCCTTTTTTTTTTTCCAAGACTCTATATTCCTGGGACTATAATGCTTGTGTAGTAGGCAGGTATTAACTTTCCTCCTTTCTAAAAACATTGTGACTTGCACCTTAAGGGTAAATATAAAAGATCTACACGTTTTAAAGAAAATACTACCAGTAGATCATGTAGCCCTCAAGAAAAATACATAAATTTATTCAAAATTAGACTACTTTCACTCAGGAGAGCTTCCAGAGGGATAACTGACTCTATTTATGGGCATGCTATGGAAAATCTTCCCTGAGAGGGAGTCAGACAATCAGAAAATATTGAATGAATTTTTTTTTTGACTAGCTTAAAAGATCAAAGACACGTCCTTGTCCCTGGAAGATGTAAGACACTACCTTGTCCCTAGAAAATGTAAAACACTACCTTGTCCCTAGAAGGTGTGCAGGTCATCTTCAACTCACTGACCAGTGTTGTTATAGATGACGGAATTTTGTTAGATATCCTGATTGCTGGGCAGGGTAGAGTCTATATAATTACTAATGTATCCTGCTTAATAGTTTGGGCCAAGTGAAAAATCAATGTAAATCCTTAAAGAGGAAGTCACCTGGTTTATTAAGGTACACTCTTCTGGTTTGTGATATTCATTCAGTTGGTTGGATTCAGTTCCTTGGAGGACATGTTTGAAGGCAATATTATGCATTGGCTTCCTTTTTACTCTTTGCAGTGTTACTGGTGATAAATTTAATTAAATAATTTATGAGACAATGTGAATGGATTTTTCCACAACTCTGTTATTAAGATTAATCAGAGAGACCAATGTATTGTGGGGAAATTCAATAGAAACAAAGATGGTATAGAGCTCTAACCAGTTTGGCTCAGTGGATAGAGCATCGGCCCTGGGACTCAAGGGTCCCAGGTTCGATTCTGGTCAAGGGCATGTACCTTGGTTGCAGGCACATCCCCAGTAAGGAGTGTGCAGGAGGCAGCTGATCAATGTTTCTCTCTCATTGATGTTTCTAACTCTATATCCCTCTCCCTTCCTCTCTGTAAAAAATCAATGAGAGAGAGAGAGAGAGAGAGAGAGAGAGAGAGAGAGAGAGAGAGAGATAGTGTAGAAACAAGAGGTGGGTAGTGTTGGGCAATACTTTTTCATGGATTTCTCATGTTTCCATACACTTTGCACAAATAAAACTTTGTCTGCCTGTGTTGAAGAATATCTTTTCAAGGTTGGCTGTTTAGAAAACTGACCTGGGAAATAGATATAGCAGTTTTCTATAGAAAAAAGGCAAGTTTGCTTACTGTCTAGTATAATAAAGATAATACCACCCCTTGGGACAAACGTCAGATAGGTTCACGTCAGGTCTAAGACATCTGGTTCCCTAAACTAGCGTTTCTTCCCTTCTAACACAACCCAGTGGATATGTAAGTACCACATGGCCCTCTCTGTGCCACTCCATAAGAACTGAGGCTCAGACAACCAGTGCAAATGCTGATACTGTGGCTACTATTATTTCTTTGAGTGTTAGATTGCACTTTGGTTCTGACTCAAGATTCTTATGTCTTCATCCAGCTCCCAGGAAACGGTGGAAGGCTAACTAGTTAACTTGCCAGTAGGATAAAATCTCCACCCTTCACAGTCCTTGTAATATCTACAAAGTGTGAACTGACACTCTCCTCCTTCACCTTTTAGTAGAGCACAGTGGCTACCAATGTGGAATTTAAATACAGATGCCCAATTCTGGTTTCTCATTAACTCTGTGAGGTGGGGCAAGTTAAACCTCCTTTCTTTGCCTTAGATTTTGTGGTATTCAGGGATCTACAATGGAGCCCAAGAAGATTTCTGCTCCTGGTATGTGCATTCTATAAAATCTCCTTCACGACTCTTCGATAACATGGGATCATATTTTCACGATTAGGTCACTAATCAGTTGTCTTTAAATTAATCAAAACATGCATCATCCTGACCTAAGGAGGTAAGCCTATTTTTTTCTATACTTTTTTTTAAATTCTCACCTGAGGATGTATTTCCACTGATTTTTAGGGGGAGTGGAAGAGGGAGGGAAAGACAGAGAGAAATATCAATGTGAAAGAAACACATTGATTGGTTGTTTCCTGCACAACCAGGACCCAGGCTGGGAAGGATCCTGCAACCTAACCCAGGACCCTT
Organism: Murina feae; assembly: GCA_004026665.1. Classification (NCBI taxonomy): domain Eukaryota; kingdom Metazoa; phylum Chordata; class Mammalia; order Chiroptera; family Vespertilionidae; genus Murina; species Murina feae. The sequence continues at coordinate 4,102 of PVJC01030866.1, forward strand.
TGGTCCGCAGGCCAAGGCTCTGTCCACTGAGCAAACTGGCTAAGGCGAGCCTTTTTACAGATGGCCAAGAAGTCAGAATAAGAAGTCTGACAGAGCAGCAGCATAAGTAAGAATTAATGAATTATAAAAAGGAAGAAAGGGGGAGGAAAAAGCAGAGCAGCCGCAGACATTTCCTTTGGGCCTGGTAGAGGACACGCACAGTTAGTTAGTTCTAAACCATGCCTGTGGAGAGGAATGGTCTCCAAGACCTCAGGGCCTCAGCCCTGCAAACACACACAACAGAACTCTGTCAGCCCCTGAAAAAGCTCCACAGGATGGCGGCACCTTGATTTTAGGCATGTGAGTCTCTGCGCAGCGGACCCAGCCAAACCCTGCTAGACTCTGGCCCTCAGAAAATGGGAGATAAAATAATTTGTATTAGTTTAAACTGCCAAGTGTGTTGCCCTGCATCGAAAACAAATGTGGTGTCTTGTTTATAGTCTGAAATATGGTTAAAAAACAGTATTTACCTCATGGGTTCCCCAGAAGGAGAAAAGCAGTAAATATGCATGAAAGTGATTTTAAAAGTGCAGGCACATAGTAAGAGCTAAGACTTAGCTGCTAAGTGAAAGCTGGGTCTTACTGCATACAATTGTAGTAAGTTTGCAAACATTTGTATGGGTACCCTAATAATTTTAGTTTGGGGCACCAGGATATAGCAGTTGTTCAGTTATATAAGAAAATAGCCGTAACTCTTAAATAATTTATAATACACTGTGTAGAAGTTTGGCTGCAAGCTTAATGTTAAGTAGAAAAACTATTTTTGCCTCTTACAAGCTTCCAGGAACTCTCCAAAGTACGCACATGCCCAGTGCAAACTGTGAAGTAGGCAGAGCTGCTCCTTTAGTTTCCAAGCCTCCTTATTCTCTCACCACCTCTTAAAGCTTTAAAATGCACACACACGCATATATATATATTCCCACACAATTGCATAATTTAAATCTGTGCATAGATATGATAAAAACACACTTGCTTTCATTGCAGCCTAATTTAGCTCTTTCAGTTTGGGGTCTGTATTTTCTCTCTCTTTTGCCTCACCATCTCCCCTAAATGAATTTACCCTCCTCAACCTCATGTTCACCTGCAGCCACAAAACAGCTAGTGTGTGTTCTGCTGTGCACACACACACACACACAGCATGATCCCACAGATGTGTTCAAACTATACCTATGATACATTTTATTAAGAAATGCAATTTATGTATATATGTATGAGCGTATTTATGAGTAGACAGACACACATTGGTGTGTACGTGTTTTGTGAATTTGACATTTCTCACTAAACAATGCCTCACGAAAATACCTTTGTGCATCTTCATACCTCGCTTTATATTTCATTTTTAATGTGCATCACTCTCCCACACCCCAAATAGATTCTGTCCTTCCTGCTGGTGGTGTTCAAGTGAGGAAGAGGGTGGGGTTGCATCTTGGGAGGAGGAAGAGAGTGGGAGGTCTAGAGGGTTGGTGGAGCTCCGTGCGCTGTCCTTGCATCACACTGTGGGGATGGCAGCAAGCTGCGCCTGCGGGAGAAACCGGGGTGTTTTTCTTCCAGAAGCTTGGGGTGCACTGTGGGTGTTCTTTTGACAGCTGTCGCCAAAGCGATGAAGTGTTGCAGGCCCAAGTCTCTAGACACCATCAGTCAGAGGCTTTGATTTTTAGAACTAACTACTTCTTCGAGTTGAGGCACAGTTTTCCAGTAGCGCCTGTCAGAATAAAGCATAAGGCAGAGCTGCATTTGCGTCTAGGTACAGCAGCAGCATCAAAGCTGGGATATCTGAGCAGAGATCAACATTCTGTTTCAAGTCTTTTTTTTATTAATGATGTTATGAAGAAATAATCAGTAACTGTTGCCCACATGGCTCAAGAGAGACAATTCACAAGGAGAAGGTGATGGCTAGCATTGAATAAAGATCATCTTAGAGCAAGAGTCAGTACTTATTGTGGATTGGATTTTGTTCCTCCAAATTCATATGTTTAGGTCCTAATGTCAAGTATCTCAGAATGTGACTTTATTTGAAGACAAGTCTTTATACATTTGCTAATCATTTACTTTTCAAGTTAAAATGAGGCCAGCAGGACAGACCCTACCTGTTCAATGTGAGCGGTGTGCTTCTATAAAGGGGAAATTTGCAGGCAGAAATGCACACCGGAAGAACATTATGGACAGGAACACAAGGAGCAGACAGCATCTGCAAACTAAAAAGCGAGACCTGAGACAACAGACCCTTCCCTCACAGCCCTGGAGAGAAACCGAAGCTACCTACACCTTGATCTCAGACTTCTGGTTCCACAACTGGGAGAAAGCAAACTTCCGTTACTCAAGTTCTCTAGGTTATGGTACTTTGCCACACAGCAGCCCTAGCAAACCAATAGCACAATGTACTGCCAATAGGCTGAATTGGACCCACTGCCTGCATTTGCTAACAGTTTTATTGAAACATAGCCACCGAAATTGATTGACATATTGTCTGTGGCTACTTTGGGATCAAATAGGAGAATTGAGAAGTCGTGAATGAAACTGTGGCCCTGAAATATTTTTATCTGTCTATTTACGGAAAACGTTTGCCAACCCCTGACACAGGGATGTAATCACACCTATTCTCATGCTGAGAAGCCTTAGCTTCTCAGGTCATTCACCTTCTGCCAAATTCATAGTCCCACACCTCACTGGATTAGATGCAATTCCTCTTCAGCTCCTTCTCCATATGTCTTTCAAGGTACATGCTGGATCTTGTTGCTTACCATTTAGAACACACGTCTGTAATGTCAAACTCCTCTCTGAATATCCCTGTATCCCTTGTAGAGATGGCCAGTTGGCCATGTCCTGTCCAGCTTTCTCACTTCTTTCTCAATTGATGAATGTGTAGTATATACTACACAGTGTACTAAGTAAGCTCTTTGCATGTAACAGGGAACTTACTGTTCACAAAAAGTTTATGTGACAGGTATAACTATTATTTCCAATTTACATATGAGAAATCTGAGCCACAGCTTATGTAACACAGACACTGTCATACTGTGTGACGAAGCCAGGCTACAAACTCAGGTACATAGTATGCCCATGATGCTATGCTCTTCATCATTTTCTTGTATTTTCTCTCATTTTTCCTCTTGTGACACACATAATGCAGGGTCTGGAGGTAGGACTGTTATATCGCCACCTTATTTTCACCAGAAAATTATTTCTTTCCTTATCTCACAAAATGCTGTATCTTCTACCCTCCTTATGATTTACATACAATTAGACTATATCACTGCTACCCTTTATATTCTGCCATCATTTGACCTCCTTGTGTCTTCTCTGAGTATACCTTTACTACTGTGTCCTTGTGTTCCTAGATTATCCTTACCTAGTGAAAATCTATGCCTGATCAAGCCCAACTCTCAATGCCTCTGGTGCCTGCAAACACTTCAGTTCTCCAGCAGCCTCATCCTTGATCCCTTTATGAGAGAGACCTTTCTTCCTATTTACTGAGGAAATATAAATCTACTTGAAGGAACCTCATCAGCTTTCCACCACCAAATCCACTGACATACCTGCATCTATATCAATATATGGCTCTGGGTGGAACTGACACCTGTGTTCTCCAAGACCCTGACTTCTCATTGTGTATGGAACCCAGCCCTTCTATACTCCATGCCTTAGAGGCCACACTCCTCCTCCTCACTTAAACACCACCAGCAGGAAGGACAGAATCTATTTGGGGGGTAGGAGAGTGATGCACATAAATATCTTTCTCTTGAGGACTGATTTTCTCTTCTTTTATGTATCATTTCCATAATCATTCACAGATGTTGTAATACCTACATATCCAGCTTAAAAGAAAAACACCTTCTTTGAACTTACGTCTCTTAGCTATCAATCAAAATGTTATGGCCTCTTTGAGAGCAAAATTCCTCTGAGATTCTCCCTAGACTTTTGCTTCAAGCATGATAGAATAACTCTTACCACAGAAAACAACTGAAACATGAAAAACACATGGGACAAATGTTTTCCAGTGCCAAGGTAAAGATTACACTGGGCAGAGTGAAACGCAAGAGGAAAGCTTGTTATTCAAGGCTATTGCAATAGGAGAGAGACAGCAGAACACAGTCTGACCTCAACTCTCCTGACAAAAGGCCATAGAGTCATTAAGAACTGAGGCTGAGGGGGCAATCTTAGGTCACTTGCTTTGCCAACCGATTTTTACCCAAAGGAAAGACAAACTCTGTCTACCTTTACAACTAGGAATAAGGTGCCTGCCATACCCCACAGAAGCATGGCTTCTCTCCTCCCCCAGAGACGGAGAGGTAGGGCATATCTTCCTTGATGCTTGTATTTGAAAGAAAAGGCTCCCAGGTCCTGGGGAAAGGCATCCCTGGCTTATAAAACTGGCAAGAGGCTTTTTAAAAGGATTTACATTTCAAAGGAGCAGATGAAAGATGTAGGATAGCAAATTTAAGATTCTAAAGCAAATGCTCTAAGAAAAGAAAGCACAGGACCCCTGGAGTCAGAAAGAAACCTGTCTAAAATGTAGTCAAGCTGAGGGGACTGTGAAGGTGCTCTGGGGCACAGGCTTTCAATGTCTCAGGCACAGCAGGAAAACACAGGGAAATGGCTCCCTAGTAGCTTGGTATTTGGAGGGGTCTAATCAACGCCAGAGTGTCACTTGGTTGGTCATGCAAAGATGCCAGCACTGCCTAGTCAAGGAGCTGTAATTTGCAAGACAGGGCAACTTAAATAATAGGACTGCACCGGGAGCCGATAGGAAGAATCCAGCGCTCCACAAGCTGTGTGACATCACCTCAGCTACTTGGCTGAGGGCTGGGCTCAGCATGTACAAGATAAGAGTGTGAAGCCCAGAAGAAATCGCCCGCGATGACATTGAAACCTAAATAGTGAAAACAGAGATGGAACATACCTGAGGCTATTACATTTCTAGCCCAGCCAGTGTGAGATTTCACCTAATACCTTGGGTACTCGGGTGAGGTCCAACAAGGCCATAGCACAGGACAACTGTAGCAATATTGCAACCCAAATGGGCCTGCCCTAACAAAGAATCAGGTCCGCCAGTACCCATGCAGGGGCAGGTCTCTTGGCATAGATACTGATGAAGGAGGGAACAATGGGAATCAGACATTGTTGAGCTAATGGGCTAGGGACCATGAGCTTGTTTGCTTCACCAGGAAGCTACAGACTCATTCACACATGCCAGAGACCAGCCACCAGGGCGACTTAATCCTCTGAGAGCAGACAGGAAATCTCCTCAGAAGCACTGCCTGCCCTCCTGTACCATCATCGCCTGGTTACCACTTCCTGCATGTATTTTCATGGTAAAAAGACATTAACTAGGAATGGGCTACTGCTGTTCTCCATCCTAAATCAGGGTTGACCCAGAAAGAGAGTGCTGGTAGAAAATGTTCCCCAGTGATTACAACTTCAGGTATTGCAAATGAATGTCGGCTTAGAAGAGATGGCCTGGCCCTGGCCGGGTGGCTCAGTACACTACAAGGTTGAGGATTAGATTCCTGGTTAGGGCACATGCCTGGGTTTTGGGTTCCAACAGGGGTTGGAACCCAAAACCTTCTTTCTCTCTCTCTCTCCCCGTGTCTCTCTCTAAAAAAAAATGCATATTATTATTATTATTATTATTAGAAGAAGAAGAAGGAGGAGGAGGAGGAGAAGAAGAAGAGATGGCTTGATTTGTAGCTATATACTGATTCAGTGATAGATGAAAGGTTGACCAACACATCAGGAATTCAAAAGAATATCATTGAAAAAATTGACCAGGAGATGCATGGGAGAGACTAAGTTTATCCTGTAGATCAAACATGTCAAACTCAAAGGCTAGCATGGACCAAATAAATGAGACATGTGGCCCTCGGGCCATGAGTTGGAACACTTGCTGTAGATGTTAGTAAGCCTCTTTCCTTAACTAATCTAGTGCTGGTTCAAAGGGTCCTTACACCCAATATGGCTTGGCTGGAAGGAGATGGAGGCTATAGATCCACCCCGATTGTCCCTTTCCTCATTGAAATGGATCTGCCTTCGGCCAAGTGCTGAATGATCGACCTCGCAACAGCAGAAATCAAACCTAAGCTGTAGATATTGGCGTTGCAGATACCTGCTAGGGTGGTAATCTGAAACCTTTTTCTGTAAATATCCAGTTAGTAAGTATCTTAGGCTTTGTGGGCCATATTGTCTCTGTTGTAGCTACTGAACTCTGCTTGCCATCATAACCTGAACATAAGAAGTTAGTAAACAAATGGGTGTAGCTGTAATTCAATAAAACTTAGTTGTAGAAGAGATTAGACCCAAGAGTTGTTGTTTGCCAAATCCTATCCTAAAGGAATCATTCAGCAACCTGGTGCCCTGTCCCTTCCCATCATGGAGCAGGCAGTGTTTTCTCTTTAAGGAGCAGACAACTAAGTCTCATGTGCATTTCCCTCTCCACCATGCAGTGCTTTTGCTAACCCCAGCATTTGTGGAGTACCCTGGCATTTCTCTCAAAATAAAGTGTGACAGTTATTTAGAGGGAAGACTGTGGCACAGTGACTGCATGGCCAGTCATAACATACGCCCCATCACACAGAGGCAGCTGTCTTTTTTGATGGAATTGGAAATGCAATGCAATTAAAACCATAAATGACTACAAATCCCCAGTGGCCTAAACAAACAAACAAAACATTATTTTTGCATCAGCATCTGATTACCTGTGTATCCGCAAATCTTTGTTGGGATTTATGGGCTTAGCTGGGCTCTCGTACTGAACTGCTCCCCATGTTTCTCATATAAAACCTGGGACGGAGGAATAGAAGTTACTTTGTGCATGGTCTTCTCATGACAGGACTATAAGGGACTGAGAGAGAACTCACAATACCTTATAGAGCCTCTGTTCTGCTCAAAATTGGCACACTCTGCTCTATTCTACACATTAACGCAAGTCCTTGAGTTAAGCCTAAAGTAAGACAGGTAGAAAAGTACATTGAGCCCGGTCATGGAGGGAGAGATTAGAGAAAACATTGGAGAGAATATTAAATATTTGCTTAAAGAATTCAATCTACCAGGGGTTTGTAGAAAGTTTAGTAGCAGTGCTAGGGCATATGGCTATGAGCGTGAGTCCTAGAATTTATAAAATATGCTCTGAGCTAGTGTTCAATTGATGGCCTCATTTCTCCATAGCAAGACTGAATGGGTCAGGAACCCAAGCAATAGAGTTAATAGTCACCGCTCCTCTCGTATCTCCAAAGGACAGAGTTGAAGTATTTTTATTGAAGGTCTTTAAGCCTTTGGGTCAGTCACATGGTGGACCACCATGCCAAAGAGAAGACTTCTCCCATCAGAACCCAATCGGTGTCCAAAGTTTCTCTTTCCTATTAAGGCTTAGTCCTTTGGAGTGCCTGTGGCCTCCCGAGGTGTGGTAGCTGCTAGACCTGCATGGTCGGTGTTCCTGGGTGGGGAGAGTAGGCAAACTAATGGGAGAATCTGTTATAGGATAGGCAAGCGGGAGAGAGAGAGAGAGAGAGAGAGAGAGAGAGAGAGAGAGAGAGATCTTTGTTTCCCTGGGGTTTTACCCAGCAGTTTCTCAAAATAACCAATCATCTTCCCAAGCTTTCTTGGGACCGCATTGGCCCTCTAGTCAATGATCTTTTTCCCAGGTTTGACCGACAGGCCTCTATGGCCAAGCACCTCCTCTGCAGCATTTTCACTTCTATCGAGCAGGTGCTCACCTCCCTCTTTGTTGGACCCCTTCCCCAGTGATCTTCTGGGAATGGACCTTTGTTCCAGTTTACCAATGTCTGCCTTCCCTTGCTTTCTTCCTTCTAATGTGTAACTGACTACAGTAACTACGGTAACAAAACTCTCTCCTATCATAAAGCTATGAAAAATGTGTTTCTCCTTTGGCAAGAGCCAATTAGCTAGCTACCAAAGTGAATTGAAGATAAACTGTATGTGACAAATGGTGTCAAGTCGTCTTATTTGGGAACGGGTTATGGTTTATTTTGAGAATATATCTCTGCAATCTCTCAGCGCATTGTCTTGTGTATCACAGCTCAGTCTAATGTCTGTTCAACATTTAAGCTTGTCTTCCTCTTCTACCTTTGTGTCCATGTTTTCTGAGTTGGGAGGGAATTTTGTTTTTAATATTTCTTAAATACCCAAATGACCTTTCTTTAACCATATATTAAGGAGCTGAAACCATATAATCTTTAGCATAAAGTCCCCAGACCCATACAACAGCATGAACAGGTCAGTTCCTGGGATCTGATCTCCTGAGGGCCAATCACAGAGAAGGTTGCATAATCCTAAATACACTGACTTGAGGTGAGGAGAAACCAACTCAGTGATTCCTGCCTCTGAGCATTGATGTCCCTGAATGGTGGGGATAAAGGAAGGTAAGAAGGTAAAGCTTGTCTGTTTGGGAGCATTTGTGCACATGCAGGCATTTTCTTATACTCATAAGAAACTTCCACCTGCTGGAGGTAGCCTGGGTTTAAAAAAACGGAGGTTGGCCCAGCCAGCGTGGCTCAGTGATTGAGCATTGACCTATGAACCAGTAAGTCACATTTTGATTCCTGGTCTGGGCACATTCCCAGGTTGCAGTCTAGATTCCCAGTGTGGGGTATGCAGGAGGCAGCAGATCAATGATTTTCTCTCATCATCAATGTTTCTATCTCTCTCTCTCTCTCCCTTCCTGTCTGAAATCAATAATAATAATTTTTTTAAATGTTTTTTTTAAAGGATGGTGGGCCATTGCATGGCTCAGATGTGGCTCTCTGCCCCCTGCCACATTCCAATTCCTAGCTGCAGGACAACTCTACATCTAAACTAGACCTTATCGTTTCAAATCCCTATAAAAACCAAGAAGGTGTTTCCACAGGGCATCTAGTAGTCAGGTGTTGTCTGGTCCGTGACTTGAGGTGAGGAGAAACCAACTCAGTGATTCCTGCCTCAGAGCACTGATGTCCCTGAATGGTGGGGATAAAGGAAGGTAAGAAGCAGCAATGGAAAGAGCAGCCCCTCAGAGAGAGAGACAAGGAATATTTGTCCCAGGGTTTTTCTAAGTGATTGGAAAGGAGACTGAGGGAGCTTGTGGTATAGTCTGTTGCTTTCCACATGATGTTTTATTTTCTTTGTGGAGACTTATTTATCACAGCAGGAGGAGAGAACATAATATATTTCACAGTCATTTTCTTCATTTAAAATGTTTAACCATTTGTACTTATGGTGTAAGGGGTTTGATGTGCTCCCATTAAACAATAAGAACTGACTGTTAGAGAGAATCATAGACAGACAGGGGCAGCCATCCTCGTGTGAAGCAGAGCCTGGCACATTGCTCCCCGGTCCGAGCCTTTCGGGGTTTCAGAACCATTAACCTAAAACTAAAAAGTCAACCTGGGAGGCATCGAGCCTTTATTGGAGATCAAAGAATAGCTATTTGGGAATCAGTGATTCAGGCAGAAACCCAAATAGTGCTCTGATTATGGGGTAAAGGCAAGGTTTGGTTTGTCTGTTTTTTTAAGGAGAAATTAAAGGAAATATATGAATAGAAAAATCTCTCTCGATGCTAATAAGCAAAGCTATTCTAGTCAAGATAGGTACTTCCCTGTTAGATTTGCAAACAGTTATTTGGACTGCAATGTTGGTTTGGGTAAGTCCAAAGGTTCATTTTGTGCAATTCAGACATTCAAAGTCTGAGGAGTGAGACCGGCAAGAATTTCCTCTGGAATGGTAGCCGCAGCTCTAGTGTAAAATGGCCTCACTTATGGTACCTTTTCTCGGAAGCTATAGACCCTCCCCAGTGAAGACACTGAGGGAGGAAACGCATGCGGTCCCTGGAAGTTGCGTGCGTGTATCAAAGAGTTGGCGCCTGATTACTTGTCTGTAGGTTTAAGGAGACGCTTACATTATGGAGGGCAAGAACCTGAGGAGGAAAGTGCGATTAACCCCACGTTCCCAAACTTCCAAGTCACTCTGTGGCCGTTTGAGGCCAGGAAAAAGGCTCAGCTTACCAGTGTCCACATGTGAAGGGACCAAGAAACTAGAGAAGAAAGCCGACAGGGAACACTGCTCAAGAGACTTTTGACAAAGGTGCACCCAGCCCGCCAGCAGAAGGGTCATGTGCTGAGGGTGAGTGGAAGACACCCTGTATTGAGTGCTGACAGTGAGAGAAGCAGCTGGGACAAGGTGAACGTGACCGCCAAAACCCACACACCAACACTGCTGAGAACACCTAAGCAGCCTCGGCGATCAGCAGCAGGCAGAACAAATCCTGTGAGGCCAGGACTCCCTCCCCCGGCAGTAACTACCTTACATAAGAAAACCTCTGCCTCCCTTATCCTACCTTCCTGCCCCTTCACACTGGAAATGCTTAAACCAGTGAACAGAGGGGAGGGAATCCCCTTTAGGAAAAACACACTGTCTTCTGCTTGACAAAGTCCTGGAGTGTGAGGCGTGAAAGCACAGACCATACCTGTCGATGCCCTTTAGAAATCTTGTCCACAAATCAACTCCGTCCAGAGGGTACCAGAGAGTACATTTCATAAGCAGAAGTGACTATGATGCTATTGAACCTGCCAAGAGAACGAGTGGCCAAAAAATAAATTAAAATGAGAGAGAGGGAGAGAGAGAGAGAGAAAGAGAGAGAGAGAGAGAGAGAGAGAGAGAGAGAGTGAGATTCTACAAAACACAGTTAAAATTAGTAACCTGAGAAATATAAAACCAGTGTATAATCACATAAGCTAAGAGATCTCAGTAAGATGGAAAGGGATTTTATATTTATAAACAATGTCACACCATTGTTTTTCTATGTTTTTTTATACACTTTTCATGTTAATAGATGTTAGATTTCTCTAAATTTTCAACTCTAGGGAAAACATAGCCTTACATTTTCTTAGAAAGTGATTCCTTTCAAAGTGATTTTCATATTTTACTTTATATATTCAGCTTCCAGTGTGGTATTTTTACATGTCTATTTCTCTCCTACGACCAAAGAGGAGTATATTTCTACCCATCTACATGATATCTTCTCTTAGAGAGTGTCATTTAATGCTAACTCAACACATTCTCTCCCATCTTCTGCCTTCCAGAAATCGCTATTCAACCTAATACCTCATTTCTGTGAGAAGTACTACAATTCCACCATCAGGCTAAAGTAATAAAGTCACTTTTGACACTTGGGATTCTTCCAATCTCCATAGATAATATATCTCCAGTATCTTTTTACTTCAATATCCTCAACTATCCTATAGTCACACTTTCTCAAACTAACCACAGCCATAGCCACAACAAAATTCAGAAATGAAGAATTTTTCCCCCTATTTATATAAATCTTGCTGTTGGTCTAGCCATCTTATATTGTAGTATAATATATCATTTGAAAGGTATCTGATGCTGGCCCTGGCCGGTTTGGCTCAGTGGATAGAGCATCAGCATGCAGACTGAAGGGTCTCAGGTTCAGTTCCAGACAAGGGCATGTACCTTGGTTGCAGGCTTAGCTCCTGTGTGGGTACGTGTGGAAGGCAAACAATAGATGTGTCTCTCTCACATCAATGTTTCTCCCTGTATCTCTCCCCCTCCCTTCCACTCTCTAAAAATCAATGGAAAGATGTCCTCGATGAGGATAAAAAATAAATAAATACAAGCTATCTGCCCTGGCAGGAGTAGATCATTTGGTTGAGCATCTCCCCGTGTACCTGAGTAATTCCCTTACCAGACTCCTCAGGCCCTACAAGTGCCCCAAACCACGGAACCCCTCACTGTTATTTTATTCCTCTATATACCATCTCTATGTGCTATAAATGTTAATCATTAACTATTCTATACCCATCTATGTAAAAGAAGTGTTTATCTCTTTATTTTACTCTTCATCCAATCCCAGAGATTTCCCTGCTTTGCTTCCTCCCACTCCCCCTAATATATCACCAATGAATTTCATGTTACCCACTTTATGCCTCCTCCTTTGTTTGTAATGTATAAAATACAGTGCAAAACTGCCATTCTCTGAAGTATTTTCTCAAACCATTGAAATTCTGCTTCCTAGCACCTGTTGTCACTTTGGCTCAAGTAAACTCACAAAAACTCTTGTAGGTTTAGACATTTCTTACATTGACAACTACTACTGGAAATAGCAACCATTCTCAGGGTAAAGAACATTAGTTTGGTTAATGTTGAAATAAACAGGGAGCAAAGAGCCTTCTAGTTCCTAGTATCACCCCTTTTAGAAGAACCTTTGGTCGAATCAGTTGACAGAGGGGAAATGTGATATGGTAAGTCCCAGGCATCGTATTCCAAAACAGTATAGAAAGGTGATTTCACAGCTGTGAGAAAGTTGCTATATAACCTGTACACTCATTAAGCTTTCAACACACCAGGAATATTCACACTGAATTATTTATTGCCTATGTATTTAAATTTTTATTATTGCTTAGAAACACAACTCACAATGTCAAGGACGATATTTTGATTAAATTTATATTTAGAAACATTACAAAATTTTTAAAAATTATAGATATAATTACATGTTCATGTTAAGCTGCTGATTGACAATTTGACTTAAATGCATAGTATATTTTTCATGCTATTTTGTGAGTATTCTTTAAGTTTGGTCACTCCCCGAAATAACTTTCTATATAACTTGATTATCTTGACTCCATCAGATTGAATAGTCCAAGAAACTGCATTATAGTTTCAATTGAAATCAGATTTTAAAAATTATTCCAATAGTATGTGTATCAACAATTAAAGCTTACTGAAGGTTTCTAGATTTACCATCTAAACTACTCTCAGCAAATTTTAAAACTTGTATTACTGTATATGCAGCACTTTAAAGCCTATCAGTAGTGTATGTTCATAAGAAATATATATTTTAAGATGTAGTATTTGATTATTTTAGGCAATAAAATTATATTAATGTTCTAATGAGTTCATTAAATGTCTTCATTTGCCATGACTGCTCTCACAAGTTCATTTAATCATCTTCCAACAAACTGACATAGTGTCATTTTATTCCTCCTCATATGTTTGGTCCAAAATAAACAATTCCAAATATGGAATTTCCTCCCAAATCTAAGTGGATAAATCAAAGAACTACATAATTTTATGTGTATATTAGTCAGTTTCTTTAAAGAACCATTGGGATATAGAACCAGATTTACTATAAGGAATTGGTTTATGTGTTTTAGAGGCTGAGAAGTCCCAAGATGTGCAGTCTACAAGCAGGAGACCAGGGAGAACTGATGGTTTAATTCTGGTCTAAAAATCAGCAGATTCCAGACTCAAGAAGAGCTCATGTTTCAGTTCACATCAAAAGGCCGGAAAGAACGTTCAGGTCATCATGCAGTTGGACAGGAGGAGGTCCCCCTTATTAGAGATTCAGACTATTTCTATTTAGGTCTTCAACTGATTGGAAAGGAGCCACCCATATCTACTACTACTTCAAATGCTAATTTCTTCTAGAAACACTCTGGCAAGCACACGCACACATAAAGTTTCATCCAATATCTGGGCAGCCTGTGGCTTAATATTATGTTGAAGTCCTAACTCCCAGGGTGAAGGTGTTTGGAGGTGGGTCTTTAAGGAACTAATTAGGCTAGGTGAGGTTATATGGATGGGGACCTCATGATGCGATTAGTGCTCTATAAGAACAGACACCAAAGAGCTTAGTGTCTCTCCATGTGAGGATATAGCAAGGAGTTGGCCATCTGCAAGCCAGAGAGTTTCATTAGGAACTGAATGAAATGGCACTTTTTCATCCATCATCTTGAGCTTCCCAGCTATCAGACTGTGTGAAATACATTTCTGTTACATAAGCCACCCTGAGTATGGTGCTTTGTTTCAGCAGCCCAAACAAACTAATACATAAATTAAGCATCAAAATATGGGATCATATGTAAATAAGAAGGGTAAGAACAAAGTGCTGAAATCAGAAATGCTAGAGGGTTCCATAGAAGAGGGAACCTATTAGATAATGTAGAGGATGAAAAAGTGAGCTTGCTTAAATGTTTTTAAAGGGAAAATGTACTAGTACATATGCTCTTTCCTGCCTCAACAGAAAAGCCCCAAGCATTAAATTAAAAGTTATGGATTCTGTTGGTTGTAGACTTAATACAATTGAATTTGAAACCCTATGGAGTTATTGATTCTGACATATTCTGAACTCACCTGAAACAGATACACTAAAAAAAAAGGGGGGGGGGGTATGTCATCATGAAACCAGGATCCACACAAAGAAAATGAGAACTCTGTAATGTGCCCAAGCTTCATTACCAGGATGTCTGCGAATAGATTTATGCCCTAACTACATTTCCCAAGGCAAGAGATTAAAGAATTTCTTTCTATGAAAGCTGACTTGCCAAAGGGAAAGAACTCCAGAATATTACATTTGGAGTCCTCTATTAAAAAAGTAAATTCTCCTAGGCTCTCAAAGTGTGCAATTAGCATTTTAGTCTCTCATTATTAACTATGAAGGTGTAAGGGTGCAATGCTTAATGTTTTCATAAACTGTTTTGTTTTTTCTCTCCTGGTACGTGGTGGGACTGTATTTTCCTGTTGATTGAATTCAGGCATAACCACTGCTTTGGTCAGTAGAATGTGAGTAGAAATGTATTTTTTTTTCAATTTCTGAACAGAGACATCAACAGCTTATTTCTGTCATAGTATTGGATATGACCCACAACTGTCACTCTATCGGCCATGGTCATGGAGTGAACATTATGGTGACACAGAACAGATCCCCAAAGCAAACTTTGATGAACAGATAGCAGGAGACATAATTTAAACTTTACTTTATTGGCAAGATTGTGGAGATACTTTTTTATTTCAGTATAATATAGTTATTTTTACTGATATAACAAAACAAAAATTCCCAAGATATTCAAGCAAAGTTTCTAATAAAAGATATATTTCAAAGCAAATAAAAGAGAAACAAATAATTTAGAGGGGAAAATGCACACACATATACTTTGAGGATAAACTTTAACAAAATAACAATTTTCTTAGAGTCCTAAAGAGGATACAGAAATGATGGACAATAAAATAAAGAACAATGAGATAACAAGGAGCCTATCTTTGAAAATTAAATATAAGAATAAAAAAGATATTTAAAAATAAAATATAAGTTGAGGAAATTTCCAATGGATTATAAAAATATATAGGTAAAGATTATTTGAAATGTAAGAGTAACACTGTGAATGTTAGCATTCTCTAACATCATAATGTGAGTTGCAGGAAACAATTTTAAAAAAGAAAATATGAGGACATGAAAGCCAAATAAATTAAGTAAGGTAACTTTCCTAAATTTAGAAATACAAATTACTTACAATTATATTGAGATAAAATTAGTATTCAAGAGTAAAGGGAAAAATAAATTTAGATTCCCGTATTAAGCTATATCATTGTAAAATCTGAAATTGTAAAGACTGGGAAAATTATTACTAGGAGACTATGTTTTGATTTTTATTTCCGAAGCCTCTATGTTGTTTTTTAAGAAAAGATGATTGATATGTTTTTTATTACTTTTGTTGTTGTTGTTAATGCTCACTGGAGGGTATTTTTCCATCGATTTTTAAGAGAGTGGAAGAGAGAGGAAAAGACAGAGAGAAACATCAAAGCGAGAGAAACACATTGACCAGTTGTCTCCTGCAAGAGCCCAGACTGGGGAGGAACCTGCAATCAAGGCACATGCCCTGGACTGGGTTTGAACCCAGGATCCTTCGGTCCACAGGCCAATGCTCCATCCACTGTGCCAAACCAGCCAGCGCCTTTTTAAGCAAATCTCTCAGACGTGTAATGGCTTATTTTCCTTGCTGTTTTATATTTCAGTTGTGCTCTTAAGAAATCTGAAGCTGCTTTGAGTCCTGCATGTACAATGCACCATCCCGATTCTTCAGCAGGGAAGGGTTCTTCCCAGCCGCTGGGAGTAGAGCTGGATCACAGGCCTTGGCTTCCAGCCCTCTTTATGTATTGCCCTTCTGGAAACAAACAGGTTTTTTTCCCCACTTTCCCACCATTGTGAAAGTCTAGAGATCTGGCTTCTTGCGACACACAACACATCTCTGGTGCATCATCTAGCATTCCGTATCCCATCCGAGTCAGCTGAAATTTTATTTAAAGTGCTTTGCAATTTATTTTTTCTCTCTGTCCAATCATGCTTTCTCTTGTTCCACACAGAAGTTGATCTTTAGAGCACTGGCTAGTAACATAAATATACCATAAGCTCATTTCCATCTCACAGTGTGCTTCCTGCGGAAACTAATAGTCAGCGATGGTTCCAGAAGTGGGCTGAGAAAAGACACTGAGAGAGGATGTTGCAGCTGAATCACTACATGCAATACGGGCCCCGTCACGGGTGGGCCAAGTGCTTACCCCTAGCATGTGTTAGTAATGTATGTGTTAACATTTCCATCAGTGTGAAATGTGGTTTTATGCCATTGGAAGAACGTGCACTAGCAATGATACATACCAATCATTTGAGAAATACAGGGGGGCTGGTCATTATAAGGACAGTGAAAATGGGCCACTGGGGGAGAACTACAGAAAAGGCTGTGAATGATTAATCATTAAGTGAAGGCTTATATAATAGCCAGTGATGAAGTTGGCATCTTATTAAGAGATACTCATCTCCATCAGCTAGAGAGCAAAGTTTAGGTCCAGGATCATGAATTAATCATGGGACAAGTTGAGTTCTAGAGAAGTTTAAATCTCCACCTAAGTATAAATGTTATACTGAGGTCCGGGGCTTAAATCAAAAAGAATAAAACCCTGTCATAAGAGATGGAGAGATATGAGTTAATGCATTCAACATTTTCA
>PVJC01030867.1:0-11698 GCA_004026665.1 Murina feae
CCATCAGCAAAACAACAAGAAAACCCAATACATGGGAGAACATATTTGCCAATGTTAGCACTGATAAAGGTTTAATCTCCAACATTTATAGGGAACTCATACAAGTTAACAAAAAGAAGACAAACAATCCAATCAAAAAATGGGCAAAGGACCTAAACAGACACTTTTCAAAAGAGGACATTCAGAAAGCCAAGAGACAGATGAAAACATGCTCGAAGTCACTAATCATCCAAGAGATGCAAATCAAAACAACAATGAGGTACCATCTCACACCTGTAAGAATGGCTATCATCAACAAATCAACAAACGACAAGTGCTGGAGAGGATGTGGAGAAAAAGGAACACTCCTGCACTGCTGGTGGGAATGCAGACTGGTGCAGCCACTGTGGAGAACAGTATGGAGTTTCCTCAAAAAATTAAAAATGGATCTCCCTTTTGACCCTATGATCCCACTTCTGGGAATACATTCTAAGAAACCAGAAACACCAATCAGGAAGGACATATGCATCCCTATGTTCATAGCAGCACAATTTACCATAGCTAAGATTTGGAAACAGCCTAAGGGCCCATCAACAGATGAATGGACTAGAAAACTGTGGTACATCTACACAATGGAATACTATGCTGCTGTAAAAAGGAAGGCGTTCTTAGCATTTGCAGGAGTATGGATGGAACTGGAGAACATAATGCTAAGTGAAATAAGCCAGTCAATGAAAGAAAAATGCCACATGTTCTCACTCATCTATGGATAATAATAACCATTATAAACTGGTGAACAAAAATAGATTCAGAGGCAGAGCAACATCAAACAGACTGTCAAATTACAGCAACAAGGACAGGGACGTTGGGGGGGCGGGTAACAGATCAGCCATGGGACTTTTGTGTATGCATTTAAGCATAACCAATGGACACAAAACACTGGGGGGTAGGGGAGGCGGGGGGAAGGGCAGGGGGAAAAAGAGATATATGTACTAATCTTTGTAAAGCTTTATGTAATAAAAAAATAAATAAAAAATAAAAAAAAAACAAAAAACAAACAAACAAATGATCGGAAATTGTTTGCTGAGCAATGTTTAATCTTTCTGCAAGTTTTTTTTGAGTTTGACACGTATCTTCATCCAATAATGCTTGTAATTGTTGGTCTTCAAACTTTTTCAATTGACCTGGATGTTTTTTGTCTTTTACATCAATATCATCACTTTTAAAGCATTTAAACCAGCATTCACCAGTATCTTGAGATGGAGCATGTTCACCATGAGCTTCCCAAAGTATATGATAACTTTCAGCAGCACTTTTTTTCAAAATAAAGTAATGAATTAAAACTTCCCACAAATGCTCTTTTATTTGGCACAAAATTAGAGATTTTTAAGCATAAAAATATCTGATGTTAACACCTTCAGAAAATTTGACATATGATTTGAAGCTTGCTGTCAATACAGCAAAATAGCATGTATATCAAATTGCATGTGTATCAACATATGTGTAACTCCATCTATTGAAAATATTCTGGATTATTAACTGGTATACCTGGTAAATCATCCATTCAACATCTACTGAGGGATTCTATGTCTAAGACATTAGGTTAAGCACCTGTGATGATAGATAAAAACCCAATACCTGTCCTAAATAAGTTTATGTTTTGTATAGTGATTATTAAAGTACTAGAGGCCCAGCACACAAAATTGGGGGAGGGGGATTATCCCTCAGACTGGCTTGTGCCTTCTTGCTCCCTGTGGGGATTGTACCTAAGCCAGCCGACAGACATCCCTCTCCAGTCTGGGACCCCTTGCTCCTGCCTGCTCCTTGCTCTTTGCTGCTTGGCTCACTGCTCCTTTGCCCTACTGCTGTCAAAAAGGCAGGAGAGGCTCCTGCCATCCTTGCTGAGCTTGCCAGCCATGAGCCCAGCTTCTGGCTGAGTGGTGCTCCCCCTATGGGTGTGTACTGACGACTAGGGGCAGCTTCTGAATTGAGTGTCTGTCCCCTGGTGGTCAGTGCATGTTGCGACTGGTTGTTCTACTGGTTGTTCCGCTGTTAGGTTGATTTGCATATGAGACTTTTATTATATAGGACTAAGGGCCCGGTGCATGAAATTTGTGCACTGGGGGGGGTGGGTTCCTCAGTCCAGCCTGCTCCCTCTCACATATTGGGAGTCCTCAGAGGGTGTCCTTGGGGAGTGGGCCTAAGCTGAAATCTGGCCTCTCTTTGTGGGAGGTGACCAGGCTAATCAGGGGAAGCCACCAGCCCCATCATCCCGCTGCTGCAGCCACTGCCAGTCACCTCAGCCACCAAGGTGTTTTCATCAACATGGACTCCAGTCCCTTCACCATGAAAAAATGACAACTTTCTTTAGGCATTTTCAAGATGTGTCTTTTGTAGGATATGACATTTCTTTATTTCTTTTTTTTATCCTCACCTGAGGATATGATTCCATTTATTTTTAGAGAATGTGGAAGAGAAGGGAAAAAACAGAGAGAAACATTCAAGTGAGAACACTTTGATTGGTTGCCTCCTGCATATGCCCTGACCTGGGCCCTGGCCAAGGGGCAGCCTGCAACCTAAGTGCATGCCCTTGGTCCCAATTGAACCCAGACCCTGCAGTCAGTAGGCTGAAGCATTATGCACTGAGCCAAACCGGCTAGGCTAGGACATGACATTTCTTAGCCCTCCAGCAGTGGACCTTCATTTTTTTTCCTCCAGGGGTGTGGTGGAAAAACCCTCGATCAACTTTTTGGATTCTTATTACCCAAGTTACTAAGAATATTACCGGTGGCATTCAGGGAGCTTAGCCAATGAGTGGTAAGAAAACGTGTTTCCTCTGTAGTTAACTTCAATCACTGGCTCCACCCCTGCCCCTCCAATCCCAACTCCCCACCCTGCCCAGGCCTCCAACCTCTGGCAAAAGCTGCAGGCCTGGGCAGAAGACCCCCAGACCCTGCAATCACTGGCTCTACCCCTGCCCAGGCCTGCAGACTCTGAGATTGTAGGCCTGGTCAGAAGACCCCCAATCCCCTCTGATCACCAGCTTCACAGAGCCCAGGCCTCTGTGATCACCAGCTCTGATCCTGCTCCCTGCCATCGCCGGCTCTGCCCTTGCCCCACTGGCAGCCTCTGGCCAAGGCTGAGGGCCTGGGCAGGGCACTCCCAGGCCCCTCCAACCGTGGGCTCTGCCCTTGCCCCATTATAGCCTCTGGCCAAGGCTACAGGCCTGGGCAGAGGATCCCCAGACCCCTGCTTTGCTGGCTCTGCCCATTCCCAGAGTCCTGTGATTGCAGGCTTTGCCCCTGCCCAGGCCCTGAGATTGCTGGCCCCACCCCTGCCCCACTACAGCCTCTGGCCAAGGCTATAGTCCTGGGCAGGAGACCTCCAGGCCCTTGCCATTGCCAGCTCCACCCTTGAGCCTCTGGCCAAGACTGCAGGCCTGGGCAAGGGACCCCCAGACCCCTGCTTTGCCGGCTCTGCCCCTGCCCCTCTGATTGCTGGCTCTGTGGAGCCCAGGCCACTGTGATCTCTGGCCTTGCTCCTGCCCAGGCCTAGAGGCCTCAGGCCTTATGCCTGGGTAGGGCACCCTCTTACCCCTCTGATCACCGGCTCTGCCCCTGCCCCCTCCAATCACCTGCTCCACACTTGCCCATGCCTGAGGTCTCTGGCAAAGGCCTCTAACCTGGGCAGGGGAACCCCAGCTCCCTCTGATTGCCTGTTCTGCCCCTTGTGCCCCCTGCTTCCTCTGCCACCTGCCTGGCTAACAGACCTGATCACTTCAGTGGCGGGGCTGAGCTGGACTGGGCGCCGCCATCTTGTAACCATGGGGATGGATATCTTTGTGATGGAGTGATGCCTAATTTGCATATTACTCTTTTATTAGATAGCATGTGGCTATGGGCGCTGCCATCTTCTGGCTATGGGGGTGGCCATCTTTGTGACAGAGTGATGCCTAATTTGCATATTACGGGCGCTGCCATCTTGTGGCCATGGGGGCGGCTATCTTTGTGATGGAGTGATGTCTAATTTGCATATTACTCTTTTATTAGATAGGATGATGATTCAATAGCTAGGGCAAAAGTAGCTAGGGTATGCTGCAAAGGCATGCCTAAAAGCTTTTTACTTTCTGGATTCAGGGCTACAAATTAAATTGGGGCTACAAATTAGGGCTACAAATCTAAATTGCCCTTGGCCTTAGAAGTCAGGATAAGAAGCTTTAATCCAGCACTGTTTATTACCAACCTAATATAAATCACAAATGCAATTATACATGTGTAGTTTTACCTTTTTTTGTAGCCACAGTTAAGTAATGTAAAAACAATGGTTAAAGTCACTTCCATGATAATTTTTATCCATATACAGAATATTATAATTTCAACATATAATCAATATTAATTATTTATAATATAAAATCTTAAAAATTGTATGTATACTTTATACTTACTGGATGTCTCCATTTCAACTAGCCACACTTTTAGTACTTAAAAGGCACATATAGCTAGTGGCTATTATATTGGGCAGCACAGCTATAGTCCATATGATCCTGAACTGATCTGGAGTTTGAAATCTATTCTTTCTGAATTGTGTTCTTTCTGAAGCTTGCCTTTTAGGTGACCCCAGCAATGAACTTTGTCTGAGATGCCATTTGAGCTTAGCTCAGTTGGATAATGTCTACTGACTGCATCCCAATAAGAGCTCCCTACAAAGAAATGCTATTCCAGTCTCTTTAAACCCCCAAGAGCCATCTTTTCAGTGTCCTCTTTCATGTCCCACTGGGCATATTTTTATTGTAGTAGTCATGAAACTTTAGGGCATTAAATCAATGTTTTCTTCTGTATGACAGCATAATAAATCAGAAGTCTTGAGTCAAACTAATCTGAGTTCTGACCCCAGATTAGTCCCATAGCAAATTCCTAACCTCATATTTAAAATGAGGATAATACTGGTACATTCCTTACAGTGTTTCTGTAAGAGGTATTTGAGATAATGTTTATAGATTTAAACAAAACATTTAGCATATTGACTATCAATGGTAAGAATTCCATAAATAGCATCTTCTATTATGTTATAATATTATTAATAAACCAATATCCTCTTTATTTTTGTGTTCTTTATGCCTAGCATAGCAGGCTTTTAATATATTTTATTGAATTAATTAGTCAAGGCTCACCAGATGTGATAATGTATAAACTTCTTAAGCTTTTAACTTTCCAGAAAATGGAAACCTTGGAAGTATTACTGCTAAGCAATTAAATTGAGTAGTCTTGACTTAAAAGTTTAGAATATTAGTCATAGATTCTATTATTTCTCTAAAACTTCAGAAGAAAGTTTTGAACTTGCTTTTTCAGAGAAAGTGACTTAAACATCCAAAATCCTGTGGGTCTGTCATGGCCTTAGTGTGCATCCTGAAGCATTTGTAGTTCCTTCATCTTTTCCCATTGTCTAATGGAAATAAAGAATATTCTTTGATAACCTGCTACAAAACACCTGGTCAAAGTGAGAAGACTCAGAATGGAAAAAACAAAGTTCAATTGTCCAACATTACAATGAGTCTTCTTATTTCTTAGAAAGTCTTGTTTGAAGAATAGAGTTTAGAATCAAAGGAGGCAAAGATATTCTTAGAAACAGACACTACTCAATAAATACATACACATCCATTCAAAGACATGTACACACAAACACTGTCATACACCCAGGCTGAGAACTCCTGCAGGAATTCTTTAATGTTTTCAGCAATTGTTCACAAATATGACAAGGACTTCTTAGAATATGCCAATGTTTGGATGGTTTGAACTTCTAGGTTGAACCACTGATAAGTTTATTTTATTTCGCTCTCATTATTTTGGCTGTTCTCCAACCATGGCCTATAGAGTAGCAAATTTTGAGCTGCTATTATCACAGGAAATGGTGTGGTAGAAGGTGACTAGGAGCCCCTCTCAAAGAATTGGTCATTGAACATCAAAAAAGGTTCATATGCTTATTCACAAATAGAAACACGTGGATGTTTCAATTTTGCAGATTATAAAGGACATTGTTCTTAAGGATGCTACACTTACCATTTTCTTTAGCCATACTTACATTAAAACATTTTTTAATATCCTGACCAGAGGATAATTTTTTATTGATTTTGAAGAGAGAGAAGAAGGGAGAGGGAGAGAGAGAAACATTGTCGTGAGAGAGAAACTGGTTGCCTTCTGTATGCACCCCAACCTGGAATTGAATCGGGGCATAACGTTTTGGTGCATAGGATAGTGCTCCAACCCACAACCTCTTGGTGCATAGGACAATGTTCCAACCAACTGAGTCACACCAGCCAGGGCCACAGCTGCATTTTTGTTACTGATTTGTGTTCCCATATTAGATTATATAGCCCTGAAGAATGTGGATGCCTTTCCCAAGTAAATAGATAGCCTTCACTTTGGGGATCCAGACAGACTTAAGGAAAATGACTTTTCTTGCTACATTTGATAAGAGGTGGTGTTCAAAATGTTTTTGAGCACTAGCTGTAGGGTCAGACAGGACTGAATTTGAATCCTGACCTTGCAGCTTTCTAGCTTTCTGACCTCAGTTTTCTTATCTGTAACCTAAACATAATAGTTACCTTGTAAGGTTTTTATAGTTATTTAATGTACAAATTACTATCATCATTACTATTATGATACTAGATAGAGCAGATCTGTCTGCAATAATTAGGAAAAAGGTGTTACAGTAAATTATGGCTCTAGGTAATTGGTAAAGCCTTGGATATTGTTTTCCAAGATGCCTAGGCTGATAAAGCAAATGTGGCAAATGTTGTCAATCAGAAACTGGGTGATGGGTATTTGGGAGTTCTTTGAACAGTACTAGTTTTGCAACTTTTCTGTAAATTTGTGATTAGTCAAAATTTTTAATGTTGCAAAACTGTCTAAACATATATTGTCTTTGAATTTCCATAGTGTGTGTGTGACTAGGCAACAACCCAGGAACCATGCTGACTCTGAGTTTGTGATTCATTTGGTTACTGTCTGAGTACAGCACCTCTATTGTGTTTTATGCTTGTTAATACATTTGTCTTACTGAAGATTTCTCTGATGGGAGGGTGTGTGTCAGATTATTCAAACATTAATGATGCCCTAATCTGAAGCAAGTCTGCATCAGCACTCATGGTAGCATGGTGACCTGAGCTGGGAGCCGTCTCTGCTGTCAGAGGACTTTCTGAAGTCCGAGACTCTTTTCTGCCCTGGGAAGCTCTCTGGTTCATTCCTCCTTCCTGCTCCCTCTTGAGTTCAATCCAAGGCTCCTAATAAAAAGACGCATCATTGTAGTGCCCTTTTCCCAGCCTCACTGTCAGCTAAGAAAACATTGAAGCTGTTAAAGTCTCTTCTTGCCTGGAATTCTTTACCTGGAGAGTTTTATAATCTATTACAGTTTCAAGAATAAATCTAAAACAACCATGGAAGTGCCTTTACATTCAAAGAAAACCTTGTGTAAACTTTTCATGTGGTTCCAAATTTCCTTTCAGCAATAAATCAGGTAAGGGCTGTAAAGGTTCACAAACGTGTCACGGCAAAACGTGTTGGTTTGATTTCACTTTTGAGTGTAAAATGGGATCATCCTTGGCCATGAAGGCCAAATTCCAGGCGTGAAGCCCTTTGGAATAGCTACAGAAAGGCAGTGTTATGTACTTGATTACAAGAAAAAGAACCAACTGTTACTCCTCTCTGTCACTTTCTGTGAACAAGTCACTAGGTTGAGTCATTTTCATCTGGGAGACATAAGACTTGTCCTTTGCCAGTGTGGAAATGGTTTGTAGGGACAAAAGGCTGTATACATGTTTGGGTATTTGCTTTCAGAGATACAGGATATAATTTTAAAAACATCAGGGGCTTTTGAAGTCTCAGTGGGACCATTCAAGGAAGGTTGATACAAAATGTATCTAAAGCTTTCACTGTATTGGTGTGGCTTCTTAATTAGGAAATTTCTTGGGTTTCTGTCAGGAGTTTTACCAATCTAATTGTATTATCTTTTTGTTGTTCACTGAGCTATAGAGAAATTGTTGGCCTTATGTGTTTGGGATAGGAACTAGCTCCCTTTTGATAACTCCTTGAATCCCTCTGGCCACATAAACCTAGCATAAAGTAAATCTTACGAAATATGTGAATTAGCATTGTAAAATCATAAGGTAGGTGGGATTTCTTTTTTAAGGTGTGTGGTCATCATGAGATAATCATGACCGAGGACACAAGGTGAAATTTGGTTTTGAACATCTGGACCCTTAGCACTTGCTTTATTTACGTCTTACTTGGGGATGCGGGTGCGGGGGTGGGGGGAGGTGGCACCTCAATTCTATAACATTCTCAGTGAACTTATGTACATTCTATTTTAATAGCTTTTTATAGTTTCCATTTTTTATTAATGCACCCTGAATATGTTGTGCTTTTTATTGTGAATAACCAATAAAGGATGGCTATAAAAATAGTCATAACACTATACTATTTTCTTCCATACTTTTATCTCCCACTGTAAACTCAGATGCCGCTCAGAAATGCAATTAAAGTAAAATGAACTCACAAAGAAAACATTTAAGGCTATGACAACAGTTCATTCAGCTCCCCATGGCTTCTTCCACTGGACATACTCATAATAGCACAATGATTGCTTGGCTTATTTCTCTTGATGTAATCTTCCTTATTTTTAGTTATCTACCATCAATGATTAAAAATTCCTTACAGAAGTTGAAGACAGGCATTTCACAGACATCTGAATTCTTGGGAGCCTGGTTAATACTAGTTACTTATGGTGAGTCAAAAGGGGTTAAGGAGATAAGTGTTTCTGAAGTGTGAGTCAATCCCACGGGATGCAGGAGGACTTTGTACTTTAAACAGTTAAGGTCCAGTGGAATATGCTGTCACATATGTTACCAACCACTACTAATTAATCAACCATTATGTGCAAGTTATTATTCATGGCAAAAAGAGGTATAAAACGTAGCCCTGGTCCTCAGACAAAGTATAATCTATTTCAGGGAAAATAGAATGTAATTTAGTAAACAGTGAATTAGTATGTATAGGCAATAATTAAGACTCACAAGGAGAAGACTTGCAAGGCTTATTTTTCAAGGAAGGTCTCACTATAAAAGTGAGATTTAGGCCAAATCTGGGTCAATTCATAGCAATCTCCTTGCAAGTTCCAAAAGCAGAAGGCAGGATTGTGTTTAGGAGGACCAGAAGTAAAATCTTTTTTTCTCCTTTATTTTTAATATTTTAGTGTTGTTTTTTTGTGTGTGTGTGTGTGGTTTTTGTTTTTCTTTTTTGCTTCCCCCCCCCCCCCGAAACAGAGACATATGCACCATGAAACTGAAGAGAAGGTGAAAATAGAAGGTCAGCTAGATTTTAGAGATTCTTGAATGTAAGGCCAACAAATTTGGGCTTAATCCTATAGCTGGGAGGTTTTTAAGCAGAAGAATAACACGATTTCAGAGAATTCCGTGGAGAGTGGTGGGGTCGTGCGGAAGGAGAAATTGAAAGCAAGGGACTCTACTGCCATCCTTAGACCAAGCAAGAAGGCACCCAGAATGGAGCCAAGAATTTTAGACAGCAACTGCATTAGAAGCACAGAGGATAGATGTATTGAAAAATAACAGGGGTGTTACTGGCACTTGGGGTCCAGTACTCTGTGTTGAATCTCCTATGACCAACACCTTTCAGTTTTAAGGCAGTGATTTGTCACATCTCTTGCCCTATTTCATGAAAAGAAAAAAATGGGGATGGCATCTGCAAAGGTTATTTGACTGTCTTACTACCCATATCAGATATTTGAACCACAGAACTGGTTAGGTGACAGAAAAGACTTATCAAATCCTTTCTGTCAGTTGGCATAAATGACTAATTTTTTACCCATTGAGATATCATTTCCCAGTAATGCCTATAGTATTTTTCCTCAGTTCTTTTCAAAGTAATTCATAAATTAGCATGGTGTTCACAAGAGTTGAACATTACTGCTGAAGAACATTTTCAATATTAAACAATGCATAGTCTTCACAGTGTATGTGTATAGGTCTAGATGTACTTATGCATGAAGTATTGATCAGTTTTTTACAGTGGCAATTACATAAATATTGAATGATAGATTTGCAAATACTTTTATTTATGTTAACTGGTACATTGAATAAATTTTTCAAATGAATAAAAATTATGCCTTATTTAAATACTTTTGAATTAATTTTATACTCATTAATTACAAATAGTATTTAGCAGTTTAATAGATCAGAAGAAAATAACTGAAACCATATATCAAAGTAATATTTTTTCTTTTGATTTATATCTGTTGATTAAAAGAATTCAAGCTCTGTGTAATTTTAATATGATTATATTTTTATTTTTAACCTTTGGTTGATTTATGCCAATTAGACTCAACTTATATAAAAATATTGATTATAAATTCTTAATAATTTTGCTGAAATGAAGGAAAGAAAAATTAATTTAAGGAATAAATATGATTTATCAATTTATAAATTTTTAATACTATTATAGGTGTTCCCATTCCTCCCCTCCTTTGTGCACTTCCACCCAGCCCCCACTATTTATTTTTTATGCAACTTCATTTTATTACTCATCCAGCATTCCTGGCCCATAAAAGAATCACTCAGATTTAGTTCAATTGCTCCACATCCATGCCATGATTCAGTATTTTCAGTATTTTTAATTTTAGTAATGCTAGTGGGTGTGGAGTAGTACTTAAGCTAAGAATAGTTAGCATGCCTATCTACCCTTATGTATAAGGGAAATAGTTGGCTAGCTGTTTACATGACATTATTTTCTACCACAATAATTTCTCCTTATGATATGTGATAGTATCTTAAATTTCTTAAATTATACATTTAGGATTTATTCTATTTGATTAAAATGCAATAGTCTGTTGTTCTTTGGACACTCCACTCACAAACTGTCAGTTTGTTCCATGATAATGACAAATAAGTTTGGGAAATGATAGTTTAAATAAAATTAAATGTTTCTTTCTTTTCTTTGGGGACTTCTCAAACCCTGTAGTAGTCTAATGTGAATTGTGGCACTTTAAAAAGGTAAAGCATGTAGTATTCACAAAGCCTATTCAACCATGAACCTTTAAAGATAAACCATCTTTTTTTAATAGCCAAGTAATATTTCATTGTATATTCATATATTACGTCATCTTTATCCAATCATCTAGTGATGGGCACTTACTTATCTTGACTATTGTGAATAATGTTGGTTTCATGTACACTTGAAAAGAATGTGTATTCTGCTGCTTTGGAATGAAATGCTCTAAAATTATCAATTAAATCCATCTGGTCTAATGCATCATTTAAGGCTGCTATTTCTTTGTTGATTCTCTGTTTGGAAGATCTATCAGTTGATAACAACGGGGTGTTAAGTCACCTACTGTTAGGGTTCTTGGTCTATGATGTGGGCTGTGAAAGAGTTCACAAATAAAAGAAGAGATAGTTGTAGAGAAAAAGTTTTACTTTTCCAGAAGGGCAAAGAACAAAAAGTTGTTCTTCCTTTTAAAGTCTTGGATAAAGAAGGGAGGGGAATTTTCCGGCAACTGCTGTTGCTAGGTGACAGATATCAAGGGTGTTGTAGTTTGTTAGTTCTTCAGGAGACAATCTGGGCAGATGTCCTATGGAGGTGTCTTCTCAATATTTTTCAAAGCCTGTAAAACATTCTTAGAGCAAAAGTTATGAAAAGTTCAAAAGAGGCTT
>PVJC01030868.1:0-20917 GCA_004026665.1 Murina feae
TTGGAGTCCCAGGTGTTCCTCTTAAAGGGCCTGCACACGAACTTATATGATCCCGCTTTCTCTGAGTTCCAGCGCTGAATGGTGGCTTTGGGGGAATCCAGGGACATATGAGGAGGAACTGGACTGTCTGGCATTGGGGCAGGAACTCAGGGGCAGCTTTCTCCCAGACAGGGGAGAAAATATCCTGGTACTAAAGCCAAAGATAGTATAAGAAAAGAAAACCACAGGCCAATATACTTTATGAATATTGATGGAAAATCCTTAAGAAAATACTAGCAAACTGAATTCAGCAGCATATTAAAAGAATTATACAATACAACCAAGTGGGACTTATTCCTGGAATACAAGAAGAGTTCACTATATGAAAATCAGTCAATATAACATACTACATTATTAGAAAAAAAACACAATTTCCTTGACTGATGCAGAAAAATGTATTTGAAAAAAATCCAATATCTATTTATGATTAAAAAATACTCAATAGGAGGAGAACCAAGATGGCAGCATAAGGTATATACCTGTACAGGCTGCCCCTTACAACCACATTAAAACTACAACTAAAAGGCAAAACAGACATCATCCAGAACCAGAGGAAAGCTGACTGGGTGGAAGTTCTACAACTAGAAGGAAAGAAAATGCTTTGAGACTGGGTAGAAGGTGCAGAGATGCCAAGAACAGAAGTACGGAGGCACGCAAAATGGCGGCACCTGAGTGTGCGGTTTTTTTTCAATCAGAAAGAAGATATAAGCTCCAGACTGCACTGAACTCATTTCCAGTGAGACTCTGGGGACCCAGACTCCTATTGGGAGAAACTTGGCTGTCTGACATCAGGTTGGAAAGCGAGGGTAGCTTTCTCATGAGCTGCTTGCAGCAATCATTGTTACTGTGGGGGCACGGGACTCTGGGACTTGGGGACATGGAGACGCCCAGACGCAGAGACTACTGACAGACAGCCATCATTGTTTGCTCCACCCTGGTGATTCTCTGAGACCCTGCCCCACCCATTTCACAACTGTGTGCAGCGGCGCAAATGAATCGCCTGTCTGCCTACGGCCTAACCTAATAAATTGCAGCTGGGTCAGAGAGCTGCAAAAGTTCCAAATCCCAAACAAAGGGGAGAAATCTGTAGATCTCACTGTAGCTCCTTCCGGGTGGACTCACACAGCAGCTGACTTTGCACCTCCTTGGAGATCCAGGAGCCAGTGTACCCAGTGGTCAGATACCAGATTTCAACTCTTCACATCCATAAGGGACACACTCAAGAAGCAGACTCAGTGAGCACCAAAGCGCCACTGAAGCAAGTCCTGCTCCATGAGGGTGTCTCCTATATAGCAGTTCTTCCACTATAGACACAGTGGGTTCTCACAGTTAATTGGCCTGGAGGTCATTTCCTCCCAGTGATACCAATAGCAATCAAGGCTTAGCTACAACAAGACTGTGCACACAGCCCACAAAGGGGTGCACTGAGAGTGTCCACCTCAGGTGATTGGGGAGACTGAGCCCAATAGGACACCTACCACACAAAGCCACTCTATCCACTCAGGGAAGCAGCCAAAATGTGGACACAAAGAAATAGGCCACAAATGAAAGAAAAGGAAAGCAAACTACTGGATATAGAGTTCAAAACCACAGTTATAAGGCTACTGAAAAATCATCTACAAACCTCCGAGGAACTTAGTGAGACCTTCAAGGATCTTAATGAGAATACCAAAAATAAAAATAAAAAAAAATGGAAAAGGACCAGTCAGAAATTAAGCATACACTGACTAAAATAAAGAATATTATACAGAGATCCAACAGCAGACTAGAGGTTCCCAAGAATCAAGTCAAAGATTTGAAATCAGAGGAAGAAAAAAACACTCATCCTGAAAACCAAAAAGAAAAAAGAATAAAAAAATATGAAGATAGTGTAAGGAGCCTCTGGGACAACTTCAAATGTACCAACATCCAAATTATAGGGGTGCTAGAAGAAGGGAAAGAGCAAGATATTGAAAGCCTATTAGAAGAAATAGTGACAGAAAACTTCCCCTACTTGGTGAAAGAAATAGATTTATAAGTCTAGGAAGCAAAGAGAACTCCAAATAAGAGGAATCCAAAGAGGACCACACATCATAATGAAAATGCCAAGGGCAAAAGACAGAGAATCTGAATAGCAGCAAGAGAAAAACAGTTACCTACAAGGGAGTACCCATATGACTATCAGCTGATTTCTCAACAGAAACCATGCAGGCCAGAAGGGAGTGGCAAGAAGTATTCAAAGTGATGAATAGCAAGAACTTACAACCAAGATTACTCTACCTAGCAAAGCTATCATGTAGAATTGATGGTCAGATAAAGAGCTTCACAGACAAGAAAAAGCTAAAGGAGTACATCACTACCAAACCAGGATTATATGAAATGCTGAAGGGTATTCTTTAAGAAGAGGAAGAATAAGAAAAAGGTAAAAATAAAAATTATGAACAAAGTGACAACAAATACATATCTATCAACAAGTCAACCTAAAAATTAAGTCAATAAAAATATCTGATGAACAGAATAAACTGGTGAAATATAATAGAAGTAGGGGCATAGAAAGAGAGTGGACTGACAATTCTCAGGGGGAAGGGGGTGTGAGGGGTGTGGAAAGAGACTGGACAAAAATCTTACACCTATGGATGAGGACAGTGGTGGGGGGTGGGGTGGGGAGGGGAGCTATGGGGGTAAAAAAAAAAAAAGAGGAACATCTGTAATAATCTGAACAATAAAGATTTATTTTAAAAAACTCAATAAACTAAGAATAGAAGGGAAGTTCCACAATATAGTCCCACAGGCCACATATGAAAAACAAACTCACAGCTAATATATGCAATGGTGAAAGATGGAAAGCTTTTGATCTAAGATCAGGAACAAGAAAAGGATGCTCACTTTTGCCACTTCTATTCAACATGGTGCTGCAAATTCTAGACCAATTAGGCAAGAAAAAGAAGCAAAAGGCACCCAAATTCAAAAAGAAGTAGCCCTAGCTGGTTTGGATAGAGCATTGGCCACAGACTGAAGGGTCCTGGTTTTGATTCTGGTCAAGGGCACGTACCTCAGTTGCAGGCTTGATCCCCAGCCCTGGTCAGGATGGGGTCAGAGGCAACCAATTGGTGTGTCTCTCTTATATCGATGTTTCTCTCTCTGTCTCTCCTTCTCCTTCCCACTCTTTCTAAAAAATCAATGGAAAAATATCCTGGGGTGAGGATTGACAAAAGGTACCCAAATAGAAAAAGAAGTAAAAGTATCTGGCCACAGATGACATGATCTTACATGTAGAAAACTAAAGAATCCTACATAATAAAAGACTAGGTGATGCCATTCGATGTCATCACAAGATGGTCGCCCCCATATCATCACAAGATGGCCGGCAGGGGAGGGCAGTTGGGGGTGATCAGGCCAGCAGGGGAGCAGTTAGGCGTTAATCAGGCAGGCATAGGAGCAGTTAAGGGTCCTAGATTGGAGAGCGTGCAGACCGGGCTCTAGTTTATACATAAAAATAAAGAATTTAGGATGGTACAAGATACAAAATCAACACACAAAAAAATCAGTTGCGCTGCTATATACTAGCAAAGATCAATCTGACAGGAAATTAACAATTCCATTTAAAATAGCCTCAAAATAAAACACTCAGGAAGGAGAGAGGAATAGCAAGGAAGTACAAAAGCGAAAAAAAGATCTCACCATTTAATGGTAAGGCCTGAGTGCTTCTCATTTCCAAACTTAATACAGTGAGTTCCAGGGGAAGCCCAATTTCAGGGATGTAAAGGAATAGGTGAATAAAAAGAGCCAGTTCTTCATATGCTATCTTGTCTCTCTCCCACCCCCAAGCAGTTTCTGGATTATGCATATTGGGCCATGGCTTATATGATTTGCCCAACACTGACTGGACTCAGGATAGATGAACATCTATCTATTGGTTACCAACTTCAACTCTAGGTGTCTGCCAGGGGGCGCCAGAACCCAGGACTATGGCATTCCTTTCTGACTAGTCCATGC
Organism: Murina feae; assembly: GCA_004026665.1. Classification (NCBI taxonomy): domain Eukaryota; kingdom Metazoa; phylum Chordata; class Mammalia; order Chiroptera; family Vespertilionidae; genus Murina; species Murina feae. The sequence goes on from PVJC01030868.1 coordinate 4,015, forward strand.
TGATCCAGGGTTTGTAATCTCTTGGCTCAGTTGGCCCTTTATCTCAAACTGGGCAGAGGGGGCAGCCACGTAGGAGCAGCTGCCCTAGTAAGGTTTTAAAACTGTCTGAATTGCTTGAGGGCATGTAAGCCTGGTCCCCAAAGCAGATCGGAGGAGTTCTGACTTGCTGGATAGGGTGAAGGCACTGTTTGTTCTCGGTCCTGGGAAAACATGGCCTGGGTTAGCAAACAGCCTCATGCCCAAGAATTCCTTCAGATGCCCCTCCTTTACTTGCACTAAGAGGCAAATGGTCCCTGCCTGCCTGCCTGAGAAATCTTTTGCCCTTTGTCAAATCAGATTGTCTGCTCGAATATCAGTCCTGATCCAACTCCTCACTTATCTCCTGCCTCAGGCATTGGAAGACACTAGGGAACCAAGCACTTGCCATTTCTAGTTGTATGTGGGATCACCCGGGGAACTTTTTAAAAAAATATATTTTATTGATTTTTTACAGAGAGGAAGGGAGTGAGATAGAGAGCTAGAAACAGCTGCCTCCTGCACACTCCCCACCGGGGTTGTGTCTGAAACCAAGGTTCATGCCCTTGACCAGAATCAAACCTGGGACCCTTGAGCCCGCAGGCTGACGCTCTATCCCCTGAGCCAAACCAGTCAGGGCACACCTGGGGAACTTTTAAAAACTGGATGCGGAGCCCCACCCCAGGGATTCCAATTTACTTGTTCCGGGGTGGGGTCTGGGCATCAGTGTTTTTAAAATTGTCTCATATGATTCTTATGTGCAACATTACTGAGAATATCCGGGTCCAGGGGCTTGCTATTCAAAGTGTAGATGGAAATCAGAAATCTCAGCATACCCTTCCCACTTTGCTGAATCAGAGTCTGCATTTCAATGGGTTATTCGGTCCCACACTGAAGTTTGAGAAGCAGGGATCTCATTAGCATATCGTTCTGCTTCACCCCTGCCCATTGCTCTGGCCTGAATCGCAGCCTCTACAGGTTTCTCAAGCTGGAGCAGTGGCTTTCAGAAGTTATTGGCTGTGACCTACAGAAAGAAATAGATTTCATTTTCAATGTAAAGTGCACGTGTGTATACACAATGAAACAAGAATGTCACAAAACAATACCTTTACTGCCTGAAATGTACTCATTCAACTGATATTGTTGGCACCTACTTCCTGCTTGGCATTGTCCTAAGGTCCCTGTGTCAGTCTGATCCCAGACAAAAATCCCGGTCATTGTGCTTTACATTCTGTGTGTGGGGGCAGGGGAGGGGGCAGAGAAGGTTGTGGGACATTTACAGATCATGAATGTGAAAGTGCCAGGGTTCAGAATAAGCCACCCCAAGTTATACCTCAGCTAAATGCAGATTACTTTGAGCAAAAGGCAATTTTATCTTCAGGGTCAAGAGGAATTTTATCTTCAGGGAAAGCCTCCGAGGTGGTTTCCCTCATCCCTGGCTCAGGATGTCTAATGTGCCTCAATCCCCTTTCCATCTCTGAGCCTCTAGTGCATGTGAGGTTGTTGACTCATGCATGTGGGTTCCCATACATATGTACATATTAACTTTGGTTATTTTCTCTTGCTAATCTGTCTCTTGTTTATTTGATTATTAGACCAGCCAGAAGAACTTTGGGAGTAGAGGAAAGTTTGTTCCTCCCCCATAAAGGGCATGCTAGAAGATGAATGTAATAAAAATTTCTTTTAAAAATTGTAATTGGGGAACTATCAGAAGCTAGTTCTGTTTCTTGATTTGAGTGCTGGGCATATTCCCTTCGTACCATGTGCATGTTTTTGCACTTCTCTGGATATGTACTTCAAAAAATTACATTCTGGTATTTTCTATTACATTAGTGTCCTCTCCCATGAAAAAATAAGCCAGTCAAAACCTACCAAATTCAGTACATTGTAACAGTCGTTTAAAAAACATGGTTCTGCCCTAACTGGTTTGGCTCAGTGGATAGAGCGTCAGCCTGCGGACTCAAGGCTTTTAGGTTCGATTCCGGTCAAGGGCATGTACCTTGGTTTGGGGCACATCTCCAGTAAGGAGTGTGCAGGAGGCAGCTGATCGATGTTTCTCTCTCATTGATGTTTCTAATTCTCTATCCCTCTCCCTTCCTCTCTGTAAAAAATCAATAAAATATATTTAAAACAAAACAAAACAACAACAACAACAACAACAACAACAACATGGTTCTATTTTAGAAAACAAACCAGAACAAAAAAACCTTCAGCCCAAGCCCTCAGCAGCTTCCACCACTCTTGGCGGAGCACCTGCTTGCAGGTATGAGTCAGGCTGCCTCACCACCCCTGAATTGCCCTCCTTGCCTTGCCCACAGTGTAATCATCTCTCAGAGGAGATTTTAAGGGCACCATCACGAGCCTCCACTTTGAACTAGACCTGACAAGCCCTTTTCCCGGCAGAGTCACTCTGCTATGGGCAGCTCTCCTTAAGCTCCAAATCTGGGAGGCGATTAAGCACAGGCATGTTAGAGGGTTGGAGTTATGCCTACGGCACCTCCAGTATCTTCTGAGCTTTGTGCTTCTAAGCTGTCTTCTCTCTCTCCTCCATTATGCTGTCAGCTCCCCGGGGGGGGGGGGGGGGTAGGCAGAGCAGACTCCCTAGGTGTCTCCCTGGCTACTAGCACAGGAGTCACAGACTAAAGCAGAGAAGACAGCCTCAGAGACAACTTCCAGCAAAGCTCGTGTTCAACATGGTGGTAGGTGAGGGCAGTCCTGGGGTTAGGACTAGGCAGGATGGGGGAAGGGAGTAGGAGGTCTCTTTTCTTTGAGCCTAAAACAGTGATTCTTAACCTCCTGGCCCTTTAAATACAGTTCCTCATGTTGTGACCCAAGCATAAAATTATTTTCGTTGCTACTTCATAACTGTAATGCTGCTACTGTTATGGATCATAATGTAAATATCTGATACACAGGATGGTCTTAGGCGACCCCTGTGAAAGGGTCGTTCGACCGCCAAAGGGTCGCAACCCATGGATTGAGAACCGCTGGCCTAAAGCAGCAGAAAACCCTACACTAAGGAGGTTGGAGGTGTGGAGCTGGCTCTTGAGGGCAACTGGTGGAGAGGTGGGAGAATGGGGACCTGCACTCCCCCAGCGAATCACCAAACAGGCTCCACCAGGATGCAGTTGCTTTGATCCCTTGCTTTGTTTGATTTGGAGCCTGGCTTACTGGCAGAGAAGCTTGCTCCAAATCAGTTGTTTGCATCTATTGACCCCTAAAAGTCGAGTCAAAACCAGTGCTTCCCAAAATGAAGCTCCTGGGTCTGGCATTGCTTTGTTGTGCCTCAGAGCAGACTTGTGAGTTAGAAAATTGGATTTGAATCCTGGCTTCACTATAACCAGCTGTATGACCCTGAGCAAGTTACAGTGGTTAACCATGCAGAGCCTCAGTTCTGCCATCTGTAAAATGGGGATGATATTGTGTTCCTCACTGGGTTGTGGTGGGGGTTGGATGTAAATAAATGCCAAGGACAGGACCTTACCAATAGGAAGGGTCCAAAAACTTTAGCAGTTGTCATTACTGAGGTTAGTGTGAGGAAGGCTGGGGAGAGGACACCTCCTCAGAGTCCTTCCTGCTGACTTTTTTTTCCTGAGGTCAGGCAACAAGGGGGAAGACTTTAGCCTAGCTGTGCTCATAGATGGGGCCAGAAGTTCTGTCTGTTCTAGACCCTCTCTCGGCCCAGGGAGGGTGCTTTCACCTCCTGCTCAACAGCCCTGGCTCCATGGGGAAGGGCAGCTGCTATACACCCTGCTATGAAATGATTTAGTAGAAAGTTGTGCTGCTCACCTCACAGGGTAAGAAGCAACGATTCAAATCCCCCCCATGTCTGGTCCCCCATCATAGCATCTGGACACAAATTCACCCAATCCAGCCTCTCCCCCTCCTCCTGCCCCCATGGGTGTCTGGAATCTATCCCCTTCTCATTGCCCTACTGTCCCCTGGCTTGGGCCCAATGCCAGACAATGGGAGTGCAGAAAGAACCACCCTCACACAGTTCTCAGATGTCCGATTTGGGGACACTTCTTCCTGGAGTTATCTTCTTATTATATCCATTTTATAATGAGGTAGAGTCAGTACAACAGCCATCTGGGTTCTAAACTCCACCTCCCAAGGCTGCCTCCAGTTGGGCTGGGACCTGGGTCTTTAGGCTGCACCATCGCTGGGAGGAGGAGCTCTAAATTTTCTCCTCCTTTGTGGGTCCAGGGAGAAGGGGGCCACCGAGGCCCAGAGAATGCCCCGCACAAAAAGCCCATCTAGAGTCCTTTAAATTCTCGGACTCCCCATCCCTGGGTGCTGGTGCCATGTTAGCGCTCAGCCCATCTGGTTTACAGATGACCTAATACATTTATAATTCTCCCCCACTTTCGGCCTCGTGGGTACCCTTCGGAGGACCCTTGACAGGAGGAAGGCCCCCCTTTTTTTGCCTGGGGCTCTTTCTGCCTGTGTTCTCAGCAGAAAGGGTCACATGTCTGAGGGAGCGGCTCCCTCACTGAAATACCCTTCAAGCACCCTCTGCCCTCTGATGGGAAAGAGTGGCGCTGGCCTCGGTTCCCAGGCCTCCGGGCTGCATTTTCTCTGCCAGGACTAGAACCTTTCTCTGCAATCACACTCCTTAGATTATGCCCCTGCAAACTTTCCTGTACGTCCTCCTCATTTTAGAAACGAAGCAACTGAGGCCAGAGGGAAGTGACTGTTTACACTGTCACATAGTCAATCAGCACTCCCGAACGGCTACTTCGAACTCAGGACTCCTACTTCAGTGCTCCGCACTGGGTGTGGTTGGCTGCACCTTCGCGGCATTAACTCCTGACCTAACGCTTCCCCTCGTCTTTCTTTTGTGGCGTCACTGGAAGACGCCAGCACAGCCTGAAGGAGGAAGGAGGAGTGAAGCGAAGAAAGCGGAGAGAGAGGGTAGGGGGTGGAGCAAGCGGAGCCTGGCCCTTTAAGAGGGCGTGCTGGCCCCGCCCCCCGCCCCGCCTTCGGCAGCGCAGGCGCAGGCGGGCTCCGGGGACTCTGGCGGGAGGGCGGGCGCTCCTGGCTCGCGGGCCGGCGCGCGGGGCCGCAGCACCTGCGGGGGCCGGCGCAGGGCTCGGTGCCCATTGGGCGGACGTCGACGCCCGGCGGGGAGGGCGGGAGACGTGCCGGGGACGTAGGGTCGAGCGCGGAGTCGGAGGGACGGGACTCCGCAGCCCCCTCCCGGGGGACGGGGCGGAAGGAGCGGGCGGGGGGCGGTGTGAGCGAGCGCCCAGGGCAGCACCATCTGGAGAGGCGGGACCGCGCGGCCTGTGGGGGGCAAGCGAGTGCGCTGGGCGGCGCGGGCGGGGGACCCCCAGCAGGGCGCGGAGGAGGAGCGGGGCGGACTGAGCCCCGCGCTGCCAGAGCAGCAGCCGCAGCGGGTCGGAGTGCTCAGCTGGGGGCCGCAGCAGCTCCGCGGGCTGAAGCTCGGCGTGGAGGAGCAGGGGGGCGTGGGTCCGGCGGTGCAGGAGGAGGGCGGCGTGGGCCCGGGGGTGCAGGAGCGGGGCGGCCGCGGCCGGGAGCCCAGCCTGGGGGTGGTGTGGGGGGCGCCGGACGGCGCGGACTGGAAGCGCCCGCCGCTGTGGACGAGCTCTGTGAGCTGGCCTGGGGTGCAAGAGGTGGGGCTGGGGGCCCGCAAGCAGCACCAGGAGAAGGGGGAAGGCAGCCCTGCAGTGCAGGAGCGTGGGGAGGCCCTTTCCGGGGTGCAGGAGCGGGGGGAAGGGAGCCCGCGCCGGCTGCTGCAGCTGTCCGAATTCGGGGACCGCTCCTGGGAGCGCGGGAAGGAGCTTGAAAGTTCGGGGGAGCAGGGCGGGCAGCCCTGGGAGAGCTGCGGGCACCTCCGACGGGAGGCGGTGGTTCTAGGAGAGGCCCGGACTCGCAGAGACAGATTCGAGCTGGTGGGGAGGGCACGGCCTGTGGGGCCCCAGGGCCCTGAGGGAGAGGGACGCCTGGGGGTGCAGGAAGCAAATTGGCTTCCTGGGGTGCAGGAGGGACAGGTGGTGCGAGCTGTCCAGGAAACCTACCTGGACGGGAAGGGGTCCCCGGAGGGAGAGGGGCCCCCTGAGGGGCACAGGACCCGGAGGCGCCGGCGGAGAAGGAGGTGGTAAGCCACAGGCGGGCTGCCCGGTACCGGGGTCGCCCCAGGGCTGAAGGGAGCACAAGATGTAGGGGTTTGAGGAGTGGGGAGCAGAAGGGCGCTGTGGACCTGGGCGCGTTGGAAGCGACTGCCTGAGAGCAGGCTGTGTCCTGCTGGATCCTCTCCTGCCACCCCAGTCTGGACATCATCGAAGCAGTGTCTGCAGGGAGGCAGCAGGAGGTAAGGAAGCCCATTTCTGCCCTCCGCTGGAATTGGTGTGTTTGGAAGCCGGGAGACTGCGGCTACCTCAGGGGAGGGTGCTCTCCAAACTGCCATTGTTCACTGCCCCGTGTTTAAACCTGGGGAGGGAGGAAGCAGGGCAGCTTTCCACAGCGAGACAGAACCCCGCCCCCCCCAGTACCTTATATGCCAACTAGAGTGATGGGGCATTTCCTTAGAGTCTAGACTGGAGGTGAGACTGGGTGGCTGCCAGGCCTGGGCAGAAGGAAGAGAGGGGTAGCCACAGGCTGAGGTTGCAGAGGAGACCGTCATCCCTCCATCTGTCTGCCTTTGGAGGTAGGGGTGCCTCCATGCCGTAGCTGGGATGGTGCAATCAGCATAGGTTGTTGCCTCAGGTCCTTACAACACATTCTGAACAAGGGAAGAAGGCAGTGTTGTGTTAACAGGACCTTATCTTGTGTGGCAGCCCGTGACTTGGGCACGAGCCTGACCTGCTCCCGCCACACCTTCTTGTCACAGCTGATTAATGTGTAGGGCCCAGGGCCAAGGATGGATAGTGGGCAGAAGGGTGGAGAGCTACTGGGTAGGCTGTCTGTCTCCTGAGAGGGGTGGGAGAGGACAGGACACCTACACCATTGGACTCTGGGCATCCTTTGTGGCCCAGACCTCAGCTCTAGTCTGTGGAGGGGGACAGATGGTCAGCTGTGGCATCATGGGTTCGGTACCAGCTGAAGCAAGCTCCTAGGCCAGCCTAGTGGTGGGGTTTGCAGCCGACAGGGCTAGATTTTGACTTTCTGTTGATTCCTTCATGGCCTGGGTGTCAGGCCTACTGATTCCTGCCCTAGAGGGGCTTGGTTGGCCAGCAGATGGGCTTCATTCTCCTAGGGCTGCTCACCTCTTACCTGGTACTGACGGGGTTTTTGCTTCTCTAGTCCTTGGGGACTGGGAGATGCAGGATTGCAGCTTGCTTCAGGGCCTTTAGCCGAGACCAATCTCTGCCCCAGCCCCAGGTGTGGCTCTAAGTCACATGGGCCCCAGGCTCCTGTCTGAAGCAGACAGAGTAGAAATTGTTGGGACTGGGGAGTGGTGGTGACTTCCTAGGTAGGCAGCTCCTGGGACTGTGCTGGAGGAGCCGGTTAGCCTGCTCCTCAATCAAACCCAAACTTGTCTGTCAGCTTCATCCTATGCCTGCCTGTCTCACTGCCACCCCAAATACTCATGTTGTACCTGAACTTCAGGTGCTGTGTCCAGGGTGCCTGGCTCTTCTGGGATAGCCAGACTGGTTCTCTCTGGCTTCAGTGCATAAAATTGTCTGTTCTAGCCCTAGCTGGTTTGGCTCAGTGGATAGAGTGTCTGCCCGCAGACTGAAGGGTCCTGGGTTCGATTCCAGTCAAGGGCATGTACATGGATTGTAGGCTGGATCCCTGGCCCTGGTTGGGTCTCTGGTGGGAGGCAACCAATCTATGTGTCTTTCTCACATTGATGTTGCCCTCTCTCTTCCTCCCTCTCTCCCCCCACCTCCCTTCCACTCTCTCTGAATCAATGGGAAAATCCTTGGGTGAGGATTAACAACAAAAACAAAAATTATTCTAAACATATACACACAAGCACACATCTTCACTTATTTCAAGTCCCCTTTTTTTGAATTTGTGGTAGGTAAAGATGAGGAGGAGGGCTTTGCCAGATCTGGGTTTAGGTTACTTATGAACTATAACACCTTTGGGTTTCAGTTTCCTTTTCTGTGTGTTGGGCCATGCCTTTCCCCAATGTCTTTTAAAAAATATTTTTATTGATTTTAAAGAGGAAGGGAGGAGAGAGAAATAGAAACATCAATAGTGAGAGAGAATCATTGGCTGCCTCCTGCACATCCCCACACTGGGGGTAGAGTCTGCAACCTGGGCATATGCCCTGACCAAATTGAACTGTCCATAGCTCAGTGCTCAACCACTGAGCATGCTAACTCCCCATACTGTCTTGAGTGCTGAGGGCTCAGACCCTGCTTTGTCAGTCTGGTGCCCCCACCCCAGGAGCTCTAGTTGGCAGATGTTGGGGAGGAGGGGCCAGTGCTTCCAGACCTTTTACTCTGGGCCCATAAGCCCACAATTATCCCCGTGCCCTATGCTTTATTCTGGAACATGAAGTGCTTTTTTGTTTGCTTTTAATAATAGTTTTACTGAGGTGTAATGATCCTACATAATAATAAGCTAATATGCAAATTGTCCCCTTGACTGGGAGTTCAACCAGGAGTTTGACCAGGGGGCTGGGCCGGCCAACCCCCCTCGGCCCCTCCTCCCTGCCGGCCTGGCCCCATTGCCCAGGTGGGGGCAGGCTGGACCCCACCCATGTATGAATTTGTGCACCAGGCCTCTAGTATAAGATAAGTGGAAATATTTAAAACATGATTTAATGTTTTAATGTACGTATGTATCCGTGAAGCCACACCACAATCAAGATAATGATTCCCAAACTCCCAAAAGTTTTGTAATCCTTCCATCCCATACCTCCTTTGCCATCCCCCTTTCCCCAGGTAACAGACTCGTTTGCTTTCTGTCACTATACTGACATTACCAAGAATTTCATGTAACTGGAACCATACATCATGAGCTCTTACTTTGCCCTGCTTTTTTCACTCACCATGATTATTTTGAGATTTATCCATATTGTTTTAATGCTGGTGGTCTTGATCCGGCATCAAGAAGGGTTCAGCAATCTGGAGAAGGCTCTATGTGTAAATTAAGAGTCCAGAGATGAAACATAATTTTGAAAGGCATTATGGGGAGTCAGAGAAGACTTAGTTAGCTAAAGGAACTAAGTTCTTCTTGTCTCAGGATCCCTTGCTTTTTATTAACACAAATTGTCCTAAGGTGAGGTAGATATACACATCAAAGGGTCAGATTTCATGTATGGTCCCTTGTCAGATTGGGGAATTGCCTATGGCTGTTCAGGTGTTTGGCCAGTAGGAGGCAATAACATGTAGATTGAGATGCCCTTAGCTGTCTGGCAGCAAGCAATCAATTTAATGCATCCTTTTCAGGTTTGAGGAAATGCCCCCAGCCATGTCCAGATGATTCAGCCCTGCTGACATGCTGGGATTGGCTTCTGGCATTGTTTTGAATATCAATAGCACATTCCTTCTCATTGCTGAGTAGTATTCCATTGTATGTGTACATCACAGTCTGTTTATCTATTTTCATATCAGTGGATTGTTTTCAGTTTTTTAAAAAAATATTTTTATTGATTTCAGAGAAGAAGGGAGAGGGAGAGAGAGAGAAACATCAATGATGAGAGAATCATTGATTGGCTCCCTCCTGCACGCCCCCTACTGGGAATCGGGTCTGTAACCCAGGCATATGCCCTTGAACAGAATCGAACCTGCGGTCCTTCAGTCCTCAGGCCAGTGCTCTATCCACTGAGCCACGCTGGCTAGCACTGTTTTCAGTTTTGTTTTTTTAAAAATATAGAGGCATAGAGAGTTAGAAACATCGACTAGCTGCCTCCTGCACACCCCTCACTGGGGATGTGCCCGCAACCAAGGTACATGCCCCTGACTAGAATTGAACCCGGGACCTTTCAGTCCGCAGGCTGACACTCTATCCACTGAGCCAAACCAGTTAGGGCTGTTTTCAGTTTTTGGTTATTACAGTAAACCCTCAATTTTGTGGACCTTGATTTAATGGACAAAATTTCTGGTCCATATATCATGTGAAAATTAACATCTTGTTAATTTTAAAATGCTTTTAACTAAGAGTTGCTTATAATTAAATTAATAGGTTTCTTGTTATTAATATTCACTGTTTTTAACAAATTTTAGGGAATAAGCCATATGTTGGAAAAACACTAGTAATTTTGCCGATATAAATATTACATATCTACAACTATCGTCTACATATGTAAGTCTAAGAGTCACTGCTCATAAAGTGTTCAGTGAATGACTAGCATATGATTACATAGCATTTCGTGCCATTATTGGTTCTGTTGTCACATGGCATGACTTTCTGCAGCAGTTTTCTTTTAATCGTCACCCGAGAATATTTTTTCCATTAATGTTTTTTAGAGAAAAGGGGATAGAGAAAGAGAAAAAGAGAAAGAAACATCGATGTGAGAGAGACACATCGATTGGTTGCCTCCACATGCCCCAACTGGGATCCAACCTGCAACCCTAGGGCATGGCGGTCAATTTGCATATTACCTCTTTATTATATAGGACTAGAGGCCCGGTGCACAGATTTGTGCACCAATGGGGTCCCTCGGCCTGGCCTGTGAGGATCAAGGCCAATCTCTGACATCCCCCGAGGAGTCCCAGATTGTGAGAGGGTGGTTCTTGGGTGACACACCCCGAAATTGGGCTCCCTCCTCTCTAGTTCCGGGTGCATCACCCAAGAACTGCAGCTGCCAAGTCACCACAGCTTGGCAGCTTCTGAATTGAGTGTCTGCTTCCTGATGGTCATTGCATGTCATAGCTACTGGTCAGACGGTTAAATGGTCAGATGGTCGATTAGGCTTTTCTATATATAGATTGCCAGTGTGTGTCACATGTACCAGTCGCTTGGTCAGACAGATGGACAGTTGGTCACTTAGCCTTTTATATATATAGATTAGAGGTCCAGTGCATGGATTTGTGCATGTTGAAAGGAAATTAATTAGAAGATGGCTGGTGGGGTGGAACTGGGCAAGATGGGCTGGACACATCCTGGAACCAACCTCCCTCGGGCCCTCCCCTGCCAGCCACACCTGGGGCAGCACCTGGGGTGGCGCCAGGGCTCAAAGGACGTCTGTGGAGTGAGCGGTTCCCTCCGGCAGGTGGGGTCTCTTGGCCTGGCCTGCGGAGATTGGGCTGAAACCGGCTCTCCGACATCCCCCAAGGGGTCCCAGATTGCGAGAGAACAGTTCTTGGTTGACAAATCCTGGAATCAGGCTCCTTCCTGTTGCTTCTGGGTGCGTCACCCAAGAACCGCAGCTGCCAAGTCACTGCAGCTAGGCAGCTCCTGCTTTGAGCATCTGCCCCCTGTAGTGGTCATTGTGGGTCATAGCTACCGGTTGGATGGTCAGACAGTTGCTTAGGCTTTTATATATATAGATGGACTTTCAGCTTTAACAGACACCCTCTTGCCCAAATTAATCTATTATATTGAAGATTGAGTTTTCCTGTACAAATAAAACTGCAAGCATTTGTTGAAGTTTTTATATGGACAAAAGTGTTTTGTTTCTCTTGGGTACATCCTTAGGACTAGAATGTTTGGATCATGTGGTACAACTGCCAGACTGTTTCCAAAGTGGTTGTACCATTTTACATACCCACCAGTTGTGTGTGAAAGAAAGTTCTAGTTTGTCCACTTCTTTGTCAACATTTGGTCTCTAATTTGAGACATTCTAATAGGTCTGTAGTTGTATTTCATTGTGGTTTTAATTTGCATTTTCCTAATGACTAATGTCATTGCACATCTTTTCATGCTCTTCATCATCTTTATATCTTTGGTGGTATTTCTTCAAATTGTTTGCCCATTTTTTAGTTGTATGGATTTTTTTTCCATATTGAGTTTTGAGAACTCTTTATGCATTCTGAATACGAGCCTTTTTCTTGGATATGTGATTTGCAAATACTTTCTTCCAATTTCTTACATTGTAATTCTCTTCACAGTGTCTTTTGAAGAGCAGAAGTTTTAAATTTTAATGAATTCTAATTTATGAACTTGTTTGTTTGGTTTTTATGGATTGTGCTTTTAGTGTGATGATGAAGAAACCTTTGCCTAACCCAAAGCACTGTGGTTTGCTTCTATGTTTTCTTCTACAAGTTTTATAGTTATAGGTTATACATTTAGGTCTCTGTTCCATTTGGGGCTAATTCTTGTATATGGTGCAAGGTATGAATTGAAATTCAGTTTCTTATGTGTGGAGACCCAGTTCTTCCAGCACCATTTCTTGAAAAGACTTGTCTCTTTATGGAGTTGCCTTTGCACTTTGTCAAAAATCAATTGTCTGGCCTGGCCAGTGTGGCTCAGCAGTTGAACGTCAACCTATGAACCAGGAAGTCATGTTTCGATTCCCAGTCATGGCACATATGGGATTATGGGCTCAATCCCCAATTGGGGCGGTGTAGGAGGTATCAGATCAGTGATTCTCATTATTGATAATTCTATCTCTCTCTCCCTCTCCTTTCCTCTCTGAAATCAGTAAAAAAAAATATTTTAAAAAATCTTATATGTATAGATCTAATTCTGGGCTCTGTTTTGTTCCATTGATCTGTTGGTCTATCTTTATCCCATTATCTTGATCACTGCAGATTTATAAGTAAGTGTTGATATCAGGGTAAGATCTTGAACATTGTCCTTCTTTTTCAAAAGTACTTTAGTTGTTCTGGGTTCTTAGCATTTCCATATGCATTTTAGAATCAATTTATTAATTTCTACAAAACAAAACACAAAACCTACTGGGATTTTAATTGGGGTTGTATTGAATCTATAGATTAATTTGGGGAGAACTGACATCTTAGCAGCCTTGAACTTTCTGACCCATGAACACTGTAGATCTCTGTATTTATTTAAATTTTTAAGAATTTCACCAATGGTATATAGTCTACAGTGATATCCGTGAGTATTAACATATTTTTGGTGCCATTGTATATGGCACTTTTTTTATGGTGTTTGATTCTTTATTTTTAAATTTTTTATTTAGCTTAATTATGGTAAAACTAGAGGCCCGATGCATGAAATTCGTGCAAGAGTAGGCCTTTATAGCCACAGCTGCCTGGATCCTTCCCTCACAGCCGTGGCTACAGCCACAGCTTCGTCCTGGAAGGACATCCAGAAGGATGTCTGGTCTAATTTGCATATTATGCTTTTATTATTATAGATATACATAACATAAAATTTACTGTTTTAGCCATTTTTAAGTGTATAGTTCAGTATTGTTAGATAAATTCATATTGTTATACAACCTCATCCATCTTCTTAATATTTTTCATCTTGTAAAACTGAAACTCTGAACCTATTAAACACTGACTCTCCCCCCTGGCTGGTATGGCTCAGTGGTTGAGCATTGACCCACGAACCAAGAGGTCACTTGTTTGATTTCTAGTCAGGGCACATGCCTGGGTTTCAGATTCATTCCCGAGTATGGAATGTGCAGGAGGCAGCTGATTGTTTCTCTTCTCTTGCATCCATGTTTCTATCTCTCCCTTTCCCTCAAACAAACAAAAAAACACACCCCCAAACAGTGATTCTCTATTCAGTATTTATCCTTTTTTCACCTATCATAATGTATTCAAGGTTCATCTATGTTGTAATGTGTATCAGAACTTCCTTCTTTTTTAAGGTTGAATAATCTATTATATGAATAGTCTACATTTTGTTGATTCATTCATAGATGGTTGCTTCTTAACTTTTGGTTGTCAGTAATGCTGCTATAAGATGGTGTTACTTTTTAAATTTTGATTTCCATTTGTTTGTTGATAGTATATATGAATATAGTTGATTTTTTTGTATTGATATTGAATCCTGCCAGCTTGATAAACTGACTTACTCTAGTAGCTTTTTTGTATCTTCCATTGGATTTTATACATAGACTGTGATGCCATCATCTGCTAATAAAGACAGTTTTACTTCTGCCTTTGTAATCTTTATGCCTGATTACACTGGCTATATCCTCTAGTATAATGTTGAATAGAACATTAGATTTCCTGGTCCTAATATTCAGGGAAAAGCATTCAGTCTTTCCCAGTTACTCATGATGTCAGCTGTCAGTTTTTTATAAATGACCTTGATCAGGTGAAGGAGCTCACTTCTATTCCTGAGATTTTTTAATAGGAATGGATGCTGGATTTTGTCAAATACTTTTTTGCAAGTTTATCAAAATGATGTATTTTAGGTTTCTAAGATGTTGAATTACATTGATAGATTTTAAAATGTTATAACAACCTCACATTCTTCAGACAAACTCCACTTGTCACGATGTGTTATTCTTTATATATATATTGTTAAATTCTGTTTGCTGAGTACCTATTTGTTAAGAATTTTTGCATCTATGTTTGTGAGGATAGTGTTCTTTTTTTTTTAATAATGTCTACAGGATTTATAATATACATCTTTAACTTATTATAGTCTGCCTCCAAGTGATATTAGTAGTATATTTTTATTTCTCTTTCTTTGTGCTATTATTGTTAAAAATTACACATGTTATAAACAACATACTACATTCATATTACTTTTGTTTGAACACATTTTTTATAAGTATTATTTCTTTTTTTAAAAAATATTTTTATTGATTTTTTTTACAGAGAGGAAGGGAGAGGGATAGAGAGTTAGACACATAGATGAGAGAAACATCGATCAGCTGCCTCATGCACACCCCCCACTGGGGATGTGCCCCCAACCAAGGTACATGCCCTTGACCGGAATGGAGCCTGGGACCCTTCAGTCCGCAGGCCAATGCTCCATCCACTGAGCCAAACCAGTCAGGGCATCAATTTATCTTTTAAAGTAATTAAACAATAAGAAAAAAATCTTAACTATTTATCCATGTGGTTGCTATTTCCAATGCTGCTCATTTCTTTGCAGAAATCCATATTTCTATATTAGAGGCCCGTTGCAAGAAGATTCTTGCAAGAATAGGGCTTCCTCGGGCCTATTCCTGCAAGAATTGGGCTTCCTGTGGCTGGAGCAAAGCAGAGAAGGCTTCAGCGGGCTTCACTCCCTTCTCTGCTGCCTTGCTCCCTCCTGTCTCTGCTGCCTGAGCTCTGCTCCCATGTTCGCTGCCTCGGCTCCCTCCCTTCTCTGCCACTTCGCTCCCTTCTTTAGCTCTTGGCTTCCTTCTACGCTGTCTTCAGTCTTCGCTGTATGCCTGCATATGCAAATTAACCACCATCTTTGTTGGGTTAATTTGCATACTCATCCTGATTGGCTGGTGGGAGTAGCGGAGTGACACCAATTTGCATGTTTCTCTTTTATTAGTATAGATGGTTTTATTTTCCTTTATCTGAAGGACCTTAACATTTATTGTAGTGTAGGTTTGTTTGCTGATGCCGGATTCTTTCAGCTTTTATATGTATAAACAGTTTATTTAGCCTTTATTTTAAAAATATATTTTGACTTTCTGATCTGCCATCTGAGGTGGAATCAAGGCCAAGATGCAGATTTTCATGAAAACCCTTACGGGGAAGAACATCACTCTTGAGGTTGAATCCTTGGACATGATAAAAAGGGTAAAGGCCAAGATCCAGAATAAGAAAGGAATTCTTCCTGATCATCAAAGACTCATCTTTGCTGGCAAGCAACTGGAAGATGGATATCCTTTGTCTGACTACAACATTCCAAGGAGTCTACTCTTCATCTTGTGTTGAAACTTCGTAGTGGTGCTAAGACAAGGAAGAGGAAGTCTTAGACACCACTCCCCAAAAGAAAGAACATGAGAAAAAAGGTTAAGCTGGCTGTCCTGAAAGTACTACAAAGTGGATGAGAATGGCAAAATCAGTTGCCTTCTTTGGGAGTGCTCTTTAGATGATGCTGGCCAGCCACTTTGACAGATGTGGCAAATGTTGTCTGAACTATTGCTTCAGCAAACCAGAAGACAAATAATTGTATATAGGTTAATAAAAGAAATGAACTAAGAACAACAAAAAATTTCCATTGAGAAGAAACAAGATGGCGGCATAAGGTAAACACCGTAAATGCAGCCGTGAACAACTATTCAAAAAACCACGAAAAGAACACACGGACACCACTCGCACCCACAGGAAGGCTGGCTGAGTGAAAATCCTACAACTAGAAAAGAGTCTGAGACTCAGAGGAGCAGCGGAAGCAAAGTACAGAGGTACGGAGGCGCGCGCACGGGGCTTGGGGAGAGGGCTGGCGCTGGAGGACGCGGTTCTTTTCCAAAACGGAAAGAGCCACAAGTTCCCAGCGGCTCTGAACTCCAGTTCCAGGTGAGTTTCTGAGGACCCAGACACCCGGAGAAGGGGGACTGACTGGCACCGGGAGGAAATCCAAAGCGGGTTTCTCTCAGCATTGCTTGCAGCAATTACCGTGGGACACAGAGACCTGGTGTCTCTCAGCGCAGGGCTGAGAAACGCCATAGCTATTTGCTCCACCCTGCCCTGCAAACTCCCCGAGGCCCCGCCCCTCCCAAGCTGCGTCAGAGGCTTTTGCATATAAAAGACTGAGTAGCCTAAGGCAAAGGCTAAATCAACACCTCCTTAAAGATACCAGAGCCAGCCTAACCCAGTGGCCAGAGTGGGACTAACCTAAACAAAACAGATCCACAAGGAACACACTCGGGGCAGATGCAGTGAGCATAAAAGCCCCACTGAAACAACTCTTGCCCCATAAGGGTGTCTCCAGCACAGAAGTTCTCCCACTGTAGAAACAGCTGACTCTCATAACCAAGTGGCTTAGAGGTTAATTCCTCGCAGTGATTGCCTAACTCAGAAAGGGAAGCAGCCAAAATGCGGAGACAAAGAAACAGATCACAAATGACAGAAATGGAGGAAAGAAAACGACAGGATATAGAGTTCAAAACCACGGTTATTAGGTTTTTCAAGAAATTTCTAGAGACTGCCGATAA
>PVJC01030869.1:0-20936 GCA_004026665.1 Murina feae
CAGGATTCTTTGCTAAAACTAAGCCTGGCCAGGGACAGGTGGAAAGGAAGGGAGAGGAGGAGTCTGCCTAGGTTTTGGTTAGAGTCCTTACCAATCCCAGTAGTGCATTAGCTAAAGGAAGAGTTCAGAGGTTAGAATGGGAAAACCATGTATATAAAATTGTGTTTGAGGTTATTTGAACAGAAGTTGGTCAGTTGATACATTCTGGTTGCTAATGAGAGGCTTTAGAAAAGTCTTGACCCTCATTTCCTCAGTGGTCTGGACCTGACTAAATCACTCGTATTCATAAGAAACCCTGACATATTAATAATATACATTCCGCTATGCATGAAAGAGGTGAAAAATGTGGAAAATTTTAAATTTCTTATTGCAGTTTAGTATTTACTTCTTTTATATAGGTACAACCCCATTATCTAGATTTTGTGCGTCTCTCTCATTTTCTACTCATCCTCTATCCTAGCCAACATTTTTTTTAATCCTCACTCAAGCACACACATGGAGAGAGAGAGAGAGAGAGAGAGAGAGAGACTAGCTGCCTTCTGTATGTGCCCTAACTGGGGATGGAACCCATAACCCAGGTATGTGTCCTGGCTGGGAATTGGATCTTTAATTGCATAGGACGAGGCTCAACTAACTGAGCCACTCCAACCTGTTCTGTCCAATTTGATCCTTTCCGTTTTATGCTGTCATTTCCAAACAAGAAAAAAATAGGAGACTTACTCTTGTTTTTCTTTCATACCTAGAATCTTATCTTCAATTTTATTTCACTTTTTATCATCATTTTTAGGTTTTGAAAAATGTTAAGTTAGTTGCTTTGCTTCCTTAAAACGCAAGTGCTAGAGCCAGAGATAAACATACTCTGCTCTTTTTGTCTGAAACTTTAAATTGTCTGTGAAAGCCAGATGAGTTCTGGAGACTTTGGTATTCATGGCCATGAACTTCGGACTATTTGGTTTCCAACGGTCCTTCAGAGCACCCAGTCCTGAAAGAACAAACATCCTTTTGCTCTTGCAACTGGTTCAGAACAGAATAGAAAAAGCAGGCCTGGTAGTGGGAGCCCTGGAGGTAAGCCGACCATTGGCGTCACAAAGCAAGGCTTCACGCTACCTCTCCCAGGCGCTTTCATCTAAAACTGGGTTGGGGACAGAGCATAAACAAGCTCTCTCCAGTGGGTTTCAGACAGTACAAAGAACAGACTCTTTTGTGTTTTCCTGCTACTCACATTTGTAGTCAGATCCGAAACTAGAGGCATGGCCAAGTAATGATTGTTGGTACACATTTCCTTTTCTCCAACTGGGGATTCAGGGCTTTTTAAAAAAAATATGTTTTATTGATTTTTTTTACAGAGAGGAAGGGAGAGGGATAGAGAGTTAGAAACATCGATCAGCTGCCTCCTGCACACCTCCTCCTGGGGATGTGCCTACAACCAAGGTACATGCCCTTGACCGGAATCGAACCTGGGACCTTTCAGTCCGCAGGCCGACACTCTATCCACTGAGCCAAACGGGTTAGGGTGGATTCAGGTTTTTATTTCTAGTAGGCTGTGATAAAAAAGAAGTGAACACCCACCTGCAATGTTGGTGGTACCTCCTGTCCTTCAATTATTGTCTCTTAAGTAATAACCTTTCAAAGCTAGGAAACCCAGCTCCTATGCCCATCCACTGTTTCCCGGGCTAGACTGACAGTCAAGAACCTTCCCTAAATCACTCTGACTTCACTGCCCATGTGCCTACCACCCTCTTCTCCCCACAGTAATCCCATACTGGATGTGGGGAGGGAAGGGTGGTAATCCCCTGCAGGAACAATGCTGTGTGAAGCTGTAGCTTCCTGGTGAAGCTGCCCAGATGACTGTGTTTATAATATTTGGCCTCCCCTTTGCTCTCTTCCTATTATTAATATGAATGAACTAGCTAATTCCAATGATAACATTAGCTTTTAAGAATTGTAAGTGTCGTCCTGGCTGGTTTGGCTCAATGGATAGAGTGTCAGCCTGTGGAATGAAGCGTCCTGGGTTCGATTCCAGTCAAGGGCACATGCTCAGGTTGCTGGCTCGATCCCCAGTAGAGGGCGTGTCTCTCTCTCTCTCCCTTCCTCTCTGAAATCAATAAAAAAATATTTTTTTAAAAAAGAGTTGTCAGTCTCCTTTGAAATGGACATAAAAAAATAAAACCTAAAACCAAAAGTTAACCACAGGAAAGTACTGTTTCTGCCTCCAAATATCCATAACTGTGAAAACTCCATGAATTGAGCTGACCCACCATTTCAACAAATCCTGGCTATCCCACTGCAGATGCACATTGTTCTAGTTCAAAGATGAGTCTGGGCAGCCGCCCCTTCCTCAGCTTTCTGGTCCATGGGGGAGATGTTGTTAAGAAACTAACAACATGGAACCACTAATGTGTGGGGCCAGCCCATGGCAGAATACTCGGAAGACCCTCCCATTTTATTTCCTTTGTAAGGTAAGAGTGCATAGGAGCGAGGTTTTTCTAGCTTTGAAAGGTCATTATTTAGGAGACAATAATTGAAGGAAAGGAGGTACCACCAATATTGCAAGTGGGTGTTCACTTCTTTCTTATCACAGCCTATTAGAAATAAAAACCTGAAGATTGGTCTAAAGCAGGAAACCAGCAAAACAAAAGAGTGAAAATGATGAAGGACTCACTGACAGGTGGGTAGAAGTCTAATGATGCAGTAAATAAGCATTTTATTAAATGCTGTGAGGATAATTCAGTAAAAGACATTTTCTATCTCTGAGGACCTCTTGCATTCTAGTTGGTAGGCACATTGTTGCACTCCATTATGCCCTCCTGGGGACTCCTGCCCTCACCCAGTTTCCAGTGACTGTCTACACCTGGCCCCCACCTGCACCTGGTCCCACAGGTTACTTTGACCTTTACATGAGACATAAATATCCCGCTCCCCTACTCTGCCCTGCTGATGTCCTTTTGGCCTCAGCCTTTCTGCTAATAGAGGTAACAATCTAATCTAATAAAAGAGTAATATGCTAATTGAACCATTTTGCTACATCCCAAGCCATGCCCACCAGCCAATCAGAGCGACTATATGCAAATTAACCCAACCAAGATGGCGGCCGGCAGCCACAGAGCTAGAGCAAACAGGAGGCTTTGTTGCTCTGGCGATGGAGGAAGCTGCCTGCCTAGGCCAGCTGTGGCCTCTGCTCAAGGCAACAAAGTTTCAATTATAGAAGCCATGGAGCTGGAGCAAGCAGGAGGCTTCATTGCCCCAATGATGGAGGAAGCTGCCTGCCTAGGCAGGCTGTGGCCTCTGCTCAAGGCAACAAAGTTTTAATTATAGAAGATAAATAAACCCCAGATACTTGCTTTCAGCCAGCCTCGCTGGGAGCTTGGGTGGCTGGGGGCTGTGGCCAGCCTGCAAAGAGGCATCAACTACTCACCCAGGCTGGCCAGGCACCCCAGCAGGAACCCCTATGCTAAAGGGGATGTGGCCAGTCTGAAAATGGCCCTCAGCCCCTCACCCAGGCTGGCCAGGAACCTCAGCAGGACCTCTACTTTGATCCAGGACACCCTCCAGTGCAAACCAGCTGGCCCCCACCCACGCACCAGGCCTCTATCTTATATAATAAAAGGATAATATGCAAATTGATCCTAACAACAGAATGACTGGGAATGACTGGTCACTATGACACGCACTGACACCATGGGGCAGACACTCAATGCAGGAGCTGCCCATGGTGGTCAGTGCACTCCCACATGGGGAGCTCTGCTCAGCCACAAGCCAGGCTGTTGGCTGCCAGTACAGTGGTAGTGGTGGGAGCTTCTCCTACCTCCTCAGCAGCACTAAAGTTGTCTGCAGCTTAGGCTTGCTCCCTGCTGGCAAGTGGACATCCCCCAAGGGATCCCGGGCTGCCAGAGGGATGTCTGACTGCCAACTAAGGCCCAATCACCCAGGGAGCGGGCCTAAGCCAACAGGTGGACATCCCCCAAGGGTTTCTAGACTGAGAGAGGGCAGGCTGGGCTGAGGGATCCGCCCCCCCCCCCCCCCCGAGTGCAGAAATTTTTGTGCACCAGGCCTCTAGTAAATTTATAATTCTTACCCCTTTTGGCCCCATGTGTTCTTCCTTCAGTGACCCTAACACTAGTCACTAGCACAGAACAGAGGAAGTAAAAGCATACCCTCATATCATGATCAGATGATGAAAATAATGTAATCTAGCAATGAGCTCCATGTCCTCTAGTCAAGGGCAAACAATCCATGTTTTGGGCTAGCACAGTGCCTCACAAGCCAGGGAGCATTCACTCCTCCTGAGGGATCTGGGGCAAAAATGAGGTTTATAGGGCATTGGAAGAGGCAGCACCGAAAGGGCAGGGTTGGCCAGGGGTGGGGATTTCCTTGTGCGGTAGAGGCCCTGTTGTTTAGGGTCAGGTCAGCTAGCTAGAGCTGAGCTGGAAAACTGTGGTTGGCGAATGTTAGGTTTCCTTGACGGTGAGGTGTTTATATACTTGCAGCAGCTATATCGTTTTATACACATTGAATGCAGAATAAATAGGCAGTCAGACTTTTGTAGTTTTTTTTTATTATACTTTTGCTTTATGTTATTACCTTACAAAGTTTGCTCTCAGTTTCTCACAACTTAAAGAATGACTGCTTTATAAAAACATGCCTTTCTTCGATCAGTCAATCATTTCACTGTCTATGAGGACTATTCTCCAGTGTCACTGACAGCTGCTCCCAAACCCAAGAGACCCAGCTCTCTGTTATCTCCTTCTAGAAACTCATTCATTCCTGCAGGGTTGTGAGTCTCAGAACACTCATTACACTCGGCTTAGCATACTCCTGGCTTTCAGCTGCAAATAAAAGAGCCTCCTAATGAAATGGCTTGAATGATGGTGGAACTATTGCACTCAAGGGTTTTGGAAGGAGGCAGCTCCGCATTTGCTTCATCTGCTCCTTGATATTATTGAGGACCATCTCTTCTCTTCTCTTCTCTTCTCTTCTTTTCTTTTCTTTTCTTTTCTTTTCTTTTCTTTTCTTTTCTTTTCTTTTCTTTTCTTTTCTTTTCTTTTCTTTTCTTTTCTTTTCTTTTCTTTTCTCTCCCCTCCCCTCCCTTTCCTTTCCCTCCCCTCCTCCCCTATCCCTTCCCCACTCATCCCCTCCCCTCCTTTCCTCTCTTTTCCTTTCCTTTTTTTCTTCTTTTTTTAATTAATCCTCATCTGAGGATAGTCTTTCCATTGGTTTTTTTTTTTTTTTTTAGAGAGTGAAAGGGAGGGAGGAAGGGAGGGGAAAAAACATGAATGTGAGAGAGACACATCCTGCAATCCGCCCTGATCTGGGTCAGGGATCGAACGTGCAACCCAGCTACCTGCCCTTGACCAGGAATTGAACCAGCAACACTCTAACCATTGAGCACACCTGCCAGAGCCAGAACCATCTTTTAACGCTGTTATCCTCAGAGTATTGCCTGGGTCTAGGAACCCTGAGGAAAACTCTGAGGTTCCGACCCAATAGTTACCTGCCTCTGCCTTAAAAGAAAAACAAAACTAACAGAATGACAATTTTATATGCAGAGGCTGTATGTCCAGCTTAAAAAGAAAAGTCTATGTAACTCCCCTGGGGTGCAGCTGGCATCCACATGAATTCTGTAAGACAGCTCTGCTTTTACAAAAATATCCAAAGATATTTCTTGGTACATTTTAGTGGCTTTGATTTTATTATAAAAGTGATACATGCACAGAGTTAAAAATTGTTAGCTCGAAAAAATCCTTAAAGTAAAAATTAAAAGTTATCTCCCTTCACCTACTCCCACACTTTCAATTTCCTTTTGTCAGAAAGGCAAATTCTGTTACCAGTTCTTTATATCTCCTTTAAAATGATTTAAATGTCTTTTATTTATGGCACCATTTCCCTGTTAGCCTTTACTTTTCCATTACAATCACCTCATTCCATTACTGATGTATGCGTTCTGAAGTAAGTGGACTGAAATCACTTGAAATTCTACAGAGAAGTTGGCTTTGTTACCAGAGAGCATATGTTCGTTTGGGAAAGGAATTGACAAAACAAGACTCCCTCTGAAGCACTAAACTAAACCATGTGGCCACTAAGTTTTAATCATGATGCTCAGTGATGGTTGCGCATCTGTGCATTTTGTGAGTGCCTCACTGTCTTCTCACCCAAATATTCTTTGACGTTGGTAACTGTGGCAGTGAGAGGTTGTGCTGGTCAGTCACAGACCTTGTAACCAGTCTGCCATCTTTAGTGGTAAGGAATATTTTGTTTTAGTACAAAAAGTTTAAAAGGTATCTTTTTACTAGACCTATAAAGCAAGATTTAAAAATATCTACACTAATATAAGAGAAAGATGCAAATTAACCATCACTCTGCCATTCTGCTACACCCACCAGCCAATCAGGAGCGACTATGCAAATTAACCCAACTAAGATGGTGGTGGTCATAGAGCTGGATCCAGCAGGAGGCTTGGGTTGCCCCCAGCAATGAAGGAAGCCAAGCTTCCTGCCTGCCTGGCCAGCCCTGGGTTCTGCTCAAGGCTACAAAGTTTCAATTATAGAAGATAAATAAATCCCAGATACCTGCTTCCAACCAGGGGTGCTGAAAAAAAAAAAAAGAAAGAAAAAAAGTAAAGGCTGGGAGCTTGGGTTGTCGGGGGTGTGGCCAGCCTGAAAACAGCCATCAGCTGCTCACCCAAGCTGGCCAGGCACCCTAGCAAGACCCCCACCCTGATCCAGGACACCCTTCAGGGCAAACCAGCCAGCCCTCACCAGTGCACCAAGCTTCTATCCTATATAATAAGAGGATAATATGCAAATTGACCCTAACAGCAGAACGACTGGAAATGACTGGTCACTATGACACTCACTGACCACCAGGGGGCAGACACTCAATGCAGGAGCTGCCCTCTGGTGGTCAGTGCACTCCCATAGGGGGAGCTCTGCTCAACCACAAGCCAGGCTGATGGCTACCAGTACAGTGGTGGTGGTGGGAGCCACTCCCACCTCCTCAGCAGTGCTAAGGATGTCCGACTGCAGCTTAGGCCTGCTGCCCACTGGCAAGTGGACATCCCTGAGGGCTCCTGGGCTGCCAGAGGGATGTCTGACTGCCAGTTTAGGCTTGATCCCCTAGAGAGCGGATCTAAGCCAGCAGGTGGACATCCCCTGAGGGGTCCCAGACTGCAAGAGGGCACAGTCCGGGCTGAGAGACACCCCAGAGCACACAAATTTTTGTGCACCAGGCCTCTAGTGTGTGTATGTGTGTGTGCGTGTGTGTGTATATAATAAAAGGCTAATATTGAAATTGACTGTTTCTTCGGGACACCTAAGCCACGCCCACTAGCCAATCAGAGTGACTGTATGCAAATTAACCCAGCCAAGATGGAGGCTGGCAGTCATGGAGCTGCTAGAGTAAACAGGCAGCTTCTGTTGCAGCAGGAGTAAAACTGTTTGTGGGCTGGGCTTTTCTCGGCTCCAGGCAACAACATATTTGCAACATTGTCTCAATTATAGAAGCCACAAGCTGAAGCAGACAGGAAGCTTCCTTGCCTGCCTAGGCCTGGGCTTAAAGGAACAGTGTATCAATTATAGAAGATAAATAAACCCCAGAAACCTGCTTCCAGCCAGCCTTGCTGGCACATTGGGTCAATGGGAGCTGTGGGCAGCATAAAAGCCTGAAAACAGCCCTCAGTTTGTCACCCACACTGGCCACACCCCAACGGGGTGAGGGATCTCACTGGGGAGCTTGGCCAGCCTGCAAACAGCTATCACCCCTCACCTAGGCTGGCCAGGCATGCCAGCAAGTGAACACCCCCCAAGGGGTCCCAGACTGTGAGAGGGCCCAGGCTGAGCTGAGGGACCCCCTCCCCCCACGAGTGCACAAATTTTTGCACACTGGGCCCCTAGTGTGTGTGTGTGTGTGTATTCAATGATGAAATAAAATCATTGATTGGCTCCTTCCTGCATGTTCCCCATTGAGGATCTAGCCCACAACCCGGGCATGTGCCCTGACTGGGAATCAAACTGTGAACTTCTAGTTCACAGGTTGAAGCTCAACCATTGAGCCACACTGGCCAGGCAAGATATCATGAATACAGATGCCAGAAGATTGTGGGAGAAAAAAAAAATGACAAGGTAATGCATTTGAAGTTTGCTATAATTCAAGCCATTACAAATACTATACACTTTAAGGTGGAATTATTTTGGTTTTATTCCAAATCTTTTATTTCCAAAGAATAATAAGGATCTTATTAAATAGGGATTATCCTGGGCAATGTTATAATGTCTTTTCTGTCGCTCTAGCCTAATTTCCCACACAATTCCCCCTTCCCCCAGAGAATATTTTATCTAGCTTTCCAGGAGCTCTCAGACTGTCTCTCCTCCCCGCTACTACAAAGGTACTAGCATTTATTTACACTTTAAGTCACTCTGTTAGGTGCTATCTCATCTCTAACTCCAAGTAGACAAGTTGTCTTCCACCCCAGGTATATAAATCATTCTTGAATAGGGTAGGATTTTCTGAGCCTCTTCAATATTACTTCATAGGCTGAGAAGAAAGTGATATCATTTCAAAGACAATCTCACAGGTAGCATTTTAGTGAACTTTCTGATTGATTTACAGGCAGAAGAAATTTTGGATATATTAAGTAACTTGGTAAAGAACACCAAGGAAAATATTTTAATTTTTAAAAAATAATATTTTTTTTTTATTGATTTCAGAGAGAAAGGGAGAGGGAGAGAAACATCAATGAGAGGGAATCATTGATTGGCTGCCTCCTGCACACCCCCTACTGGGGATCGAGCCCACAACCTGCGCATGTGCCCTTGACCAGAATCAAATCTGGGACCCTTCAGTCTGCATGCCACTGCTCTATCCACTGAGCCAAACTGGCTAGAGCTAATTTTTTCTTATGGCAGGATAGACTTTGGTTTTGAAGATTGCCTCATATTCAAGTCTCACTGGTGTTGATTGGTTAACTTTCTGTTTTCTACTTTGAAAAGATGATATCTCCTCTGCCATGATTTGAACCCTAGGTTCATATATTAGTGACCTGGTGGTAAAACCACATAAAAAAATGGCAACGCAGCCCTAGCTTGTTTGGCTCAGTTGGTAGAGCGTCAGCCTGCAGACTGAAGAGTCCAGTGTTTGATTCCAGTCCAGGGCACATGCCCTGGTTTTGAGCTTTATCCCCAGTAGGGAGTGTGCAGGAGGCAGCTGATCAATGATTCTCTCTCATGATCATTGATGTTTATAACTCTATCTCCCTGTCCCTTTCCCTGTGAAATCAATAAAAAATGGCAATGCATAGCACTGTGATCACTCCCAATACTGACCCCCTGATCTGGCCTGGTTGCAATTGTTTTAATTGAAAAATAGTGGGCAGTGGGAAACACTGTGGTTAAATTCAGCCCCTCCAAGAGGAAGTTCACTGCTGTCATGTATCTGTTCTGGCCTTGAGATAAGGTGGGTATTTCCTCGGGATCTGTGATTTCATTAATGACATTTATGACCGTCTCAAGAAGAAAGAATCATGTTTATCTTTTTTATGTATTTAAACTGTTTGGTAGTCTGACTTATGGGAACTATTTTTTTGTTATCTGTCCCTGGTTTGCCTGATGATCTTTCAATATGTACCTTCCTGACTATTTTTTTTCTGATAATCTAAATTGCTGTTTCATAACTCTTATCTATTCTAATAAAAGAGTAATATGCAAATTGACCCTCAATCTGTTACACATAAGCCACGCCCACCTGCCAAGCCACGTCCACCAGCCAATCAGAGTGACTATATGCAAATTAACCCAGCAAAGATGGCAGTCAGCAGCCACAGAGGTAGAGCAAACAGGAGGCTTCCGTTGCACCAGTGATGGAGGAAACTGCCTGCCTAGGCTAGCTGTGGCTTCTGCTCAAGGCAACAAATTTTCAATTATAGAAGTCACGGAGCTGAAGCAAACAGGAGGTTTTGTTTCACCAGCGATCGAGGAAACTGCCTGCCTAAGCAGGCTGTGGCCTCTGCTTAAGGCAACAAAGTTTCAATTATAGAAGATAAATACACCCCAGAAACCTGCTTCCAGCCAGCCTCGCTGGGACCTTGGGTCAATGGGAGCTGTGGCCAGCCTGCAAACAGCCCTCAGCCCCTCACCCAGGCTGTCCAGGCACCCCAGTAGGGACCCAAACCCTGAGGGGACTGTGGGCATCCTGAAAACGGCCCTAAGACCCTTACCCAGGCTGGCCACACCCTTATGTGGTGAGGGTGCCCACTGGGGGGCTTGGCCAGCCTGCAAACAGCCATCAGTCCCTCACCCAGACTGGCCAGGCATGCCAGCAGTGAACATCCCCCAAGAGGTCCCAGACTGTGAGAGGGCATAGGTTGGGCTGAGGGACCCCTCCGAGTGCACAAATTTTTGTGCACTGGGCCCCTAGTTATTATATATAATCATTCAACTGAATGTCAGAAAGATTTAAAAGGTGAGCTGATGATATTAAAAGGGAGCTGGCCAGCTGAATGACTGCACTAAGTCCTAACATTTGATTGAAGATAATACCCCAGTGTGAAAGTGTGCTTTGCCAGTATTAATAGTTTCTGAATGAGAGAAGCTTCTTATCTGGCAAAGCAGATACTGAGATTCTAGACACAAGTAGTCTGGAGTCACTATTCTTTTAAGAGATGAAAATGCCATTGAGAAATCTGTTTATATCCTGGCCCATTCTTACACCTCTTTATTCGGAAGCTTCCTTTACTTTTAGAATAACCACTCAATTGTGAAACCACATTCATTGCCATTGTATGTCTTTCCATTATTAAAGTCTCTCTCTCTCTCTCTCTCTCTCTCTCTCTCTCTCTCTCTCTTTCTCTCTCTGTGTGAAGGTAATAAAAGTGATTAAAGGAATGATTTATTTAAAAAAGGAAAGAAAGAGTGAAAGACTCTTCCAATGCAAACTCTACCTGAGTTCCCCCCTACTTTATACTTATAGCAAATATTACCCAGAAAATATCAGTTTTGGTATTTTAATCCAATCAACATCTTTGGGAAGAGATGTGGCCTTGCTGGGCGCAAAGAGTGCTGAACTGGAATGGCAGATGCAGGGGATGTTTCTAAGTTAACCTTGGCTGAGGGAGGTGGCTGCCCTGTTTCATTCTGTCATCCAGAGCACTGGGTCAGCACTGCCTTGTCCAGCAAGGCTACTGAACCAGCCACTGGAGGCTGCTGACCCGCCCAGAGAAAGATCTGCAACTGATTTGAACAAAATGCTGGTGCCTTAGAGATGGAGAACTTTTCTGCTAATAGCAGTGGCCAGAGTACCACGTTCCTATCATCTCCGCCCCCAAGAGCTCACTTTTCAACTGGTGGAAGATGTATCTCTAAAGTCGTTACACACAATAAAAACCACACAGAAAATTTCTCAAACTAAGTCAATTAATTCAACAAGGAGGCCATGAGACTGATATGGCTCTAATGCTATGGCAGCCCATGTAAGCAACCCAGAACCTTAGCCTGAAATGCCTCAAGGATTACGAAATTAAAACGCCAGGGACAGCTAATCACAAACAAACCAGCTAGGCTTTCAGCATCTGCCAAGCAAACAGCTCCCTGCTTTGCTCCTGCATGTTCTCTGCTTTAATTCTTGCTGGTAGAGTGCTCCTTACTCTGTCCAGGTTGGTGCTATATATTTGGAATCCATGTCTACGCAAATAAGCTCTTAATTTTTTATCATGCGCCTCCATTTATCTTTTAACACTACCTTAAGTCAAGGAGGGTTTGATGGGGATGATTAAGAATATAAAACTTTTATGAGGCCTAATTGCAAAAAAGTGAAGCTGTTCCTCACAGGAGGTGGAAAGGAAAAAGTAATCAAGTTTCTTTCTGGCCCTGCCAGTTTGGCTCAGTGTAGAAAGCGTCAGCCTGCAGACTGAAGGGTCTTGGGTTTGATTCCAGTCAAGGGCATATGCCCCAGTTGCAGGCTTGATCCCCAATAGAGGGTGAGCAGGAGGCAACCAATCAATGATTCTCTCTCATCATTGATGTTTCTGTTTCTCTCTCCCTCTCCTTTCCTCTCTGAAATCAATAAAAATATATTTTTAAAAAGTTTCTTTTTGTCTCTGTGTCTCTTTTACACACACACACACACACACACACACACACACACACACACAGTCCCACACGTCCTTCTTCTTGGTTGGCTACTTATGCTCCATTCCCAAGGTTATCTGGGCTTTTAGTTCATATGGCTAAGGAAATCTCCGTGTCCCTATTTTTAGGTTTCAAAAAGATAGAATCATTTCAGCCCCAGATCTGACATCCAGGTTGAAACTCTGAATCTCTAGTGGAAACAGCCTGAACTCTGGCCCACACACCAGCTGTGTGGTCCTTTTGGGATCCTGGCATAGGGAGAGCCAGCAAAAGTAGGGGTAAAGGCCTGAGTCAGAGACAGGGCACAGGAGCAGGGCTCACAAGAAGGCAATTCTCCATCTCTACTCGGCTTTGAACTACTTTCAAGCTTCATTTTTAGAATCGCCTTCAGAGGCTGTACCAGACACACAAGAGAAATGATTTTATTTTCTTTCTGTGTTCTCCCTCCCCACTCTCTGCCCTTTCCTATTTCCATCAATTCATTTCCTCTTCCTCTTTCCTTCCTCTGCCCTTTCACAACAAACAACAGCCCGAGAAGTGCCAAAGATAGCCGGGGAGATAGTGAGGGCAGGCTGGGGGCTGGAGGAGGGTAGGGGCCCAGACTGCGCCTCGGAAGTCTGACTCACACACACGGGGAGGCAGCCTCATTGTTGATTTCTATGGTAACTAGCAGGACTGTGGAAATGGGCAAATGCTACTTTTAACCAACTCTGCTTTTTTTATTGCTGAGGACAACATAACCACCCAATTTCTAAACTTGGCAGATAGAGGTGTCTAAGAGAACTGTTTAAAGTTACTAGTCAAAATGAACAATAAAATAAACACCTCCTGCCTATATGCTAATTCAAGTTAATACTATGGTTTTTTGACTGAGTACTGTTAGTCAATTATAAGAATTTAAATCATTAGGGATGAACTAAAGGCTGACTGTAGTCTGGAGGATCAAACCATCTCTGTGTATACCCACTGTTTGATATTCTTGTTAAAAAAATAAAATTATCTCATTTTTAAAATAATCACACTCTATGCTTATTGGTCTGAGCCAGAATCATCCTCAAAAGTCCACGTTTGGAGGTAGAAGTGCTTCCAAAAGCAGAATTTACCAGAAGGTCAGGAAATGGCAGACATTTATTTGTGTCTTTCCTCTGAATGCCCAAGTCCACAGATTTAAGGCCCTTTAACTTTCTAGCCCATGCCTCCCTTTTCAGAACTATTTCTCCACTTTTGTTCAACTCCGTCCAAAGTGCGTTCTATGATCTCGCGTCATTCATGTTTATATGTCCAGTTAAGAGCATCAGGGTGGGAAGGGAAACTGAAGGGTAGGGATTACTTCAGGGGGTGTGCACCCTTATTAGCATCCCTCCCCAATATAGTCAAGGCTGAAGTTGGAACCCAGTAAAAATCTCTTTGCTTAAGCTCTGAGCCCTAGGCTTGACTTTCTCTCCTCTTTCCAGACTCTCTGATGGGTCCTGTACGTTTCTCTGCCCGAGTGATTTCAGTCGGGACACATCAAGGCTCCACCCATGCCATCACTCATCTTTCCTATCACCATGTTGTAGCTGTTTCTAAATCCCCCCCCAACCCCCATCCCCGCTGCACTTGGTGGTAATGCACCCAACTCACTCACCAAGCGCTGCACTCTGCTGGATCGCCTTGCTTGGGTACGATGAGTTTGGGTCTGAAGCTGACAGAATGTTGTCCCCATTTTTTTGGGGGCAAATGCATATTTCCTTCCTTGTTTTATTTTCATTTTTTTTTAATTCTTTTTATTGATTTCAGAGAAGAAGGGAGAGGGATAGAAACATCAGTGATGAGAGAGAATCATGATTGGCTGCCTCCTGCATGTGCCCTGCTGGGGATTGAGCCTGAAACCTGGGCATGTGGCCTTGACTGGAATTAAACCCAGGACCCTTCAGTCTGACACTCTTCCACTGAGCCACATGGCTAGGCCTCATGCTTTTACCTTTTATTTACCCATTGTTCATTTTGACTAGTAACTTTAAACAGTTCTCTTAGACACCTCTAGTGTTTAATTTGTATGGAGAAGAAATGGTCCTATTTTATCTGATTTAGGTTCACATGCTTGAATGTACAGACTAATGGCACACAAGCAGCAGAAAGAAATGTGTGTTAAGTGTATCGACCTTCTGAAAGTATTTCTCCTAGAAAATGTCCTATGGAATCCAATACTTGATTTGACTTCTCACTGGAATTAAACATCATGGTGCCTCTTTCAGATTAATAGCTTGATAATTTATTATTTAATGATGTAAAAAAGCTCATATGCTACTTTATTATATATTCTTATCATGGTAACTAATAATGATTTGATTTACACTGTGTTTCATGCTATGTTGACTTATGTGATAATGAGACTGCCGTACTTTATTTATTCTATCAAGTGTTTATAAGATTTATATTTATATATTAGCTCTTATGTCACAGGAATCTATGTTCAGTGCTGGTATGTAAACTCTAAAGGCAATTTATTTTTTTGGCAATTTATTTTAAAAGTAAGGGTGTATACTAAATTAATAGATGATGCTATATGCTGCTTTGTAAGCAGAAACCAGAGAAAATTTGCATCCTTTTTGCTATTTGCTATTATCCATGTAGAATGTGAAGTCAGCTTCAGTGTCTCAAATTTATTAATTTACGGAAGAAAAACAACCTTATGATCTTGCCAAAGAAACTAAAACAAGTTTCTTCCTGGAAGGAAGGGGCTGGATTACTGTAAATAAAGTTTATTATGTCTGCCCATAGCCAGATCATTCACAACATGGAGTCTCCAGTGATTTGAACTTTTCTATGGCCAGAATGCAAATTGCTTCTTTAAAACAGTAGAGGGTGATATATGTAAAGCCATCTAGGATTCTGACAGGTGCTGATTTGAATTTATTCTGTGAAATTATTTATTTCAATTATCTTTGAATGAGGACAATGCAAATAAATGTTTTAACTGCCTAAGAGATTAAGGTCTATAAATTGTAATATAAGTCTAATTAGTCTGACTTATAAAAAAGTGAATCTACCAGTATGAATTTAATACTTTACAAGGGGACAGGAATAAATCACTTTATTTCAATTATTTACATAAAGAATTAAATTCTAGGCCAAGAATAAATGATACTCCAAATTGGTAAAGGAAAGTATTCAATGTGATTCCTTCATTGTTTCAACATACCAGAGGAGACGAAAGAAGGACCAGGAAAATAGCTAGGTGTCTAACATTTCTATTCTTCACATGTCAAATGAATGAGTTGGACTAGTAGATGATTCTGAAGACCTTACCAGATGTCATTCTTATGCAGGGCCTTACAAAGACACTGGGGCATCTAGAGTCAGTTTCCATTAGTGGCTTCTAAGAAGGACTTCACAGAATCTTAATCAAAGAAGTCTGGCTTTGAAAGCCTGAGTCTAAAAACAAAAATTGCT
This sequence comes from Murina feae, assembly GCA_004026665.1. Taxonomy (NCBI): domain Eukaryota; kingdom Metazoa; phylum Chordata; class Mammalia; order Chiroptera; family Vespertilionidae; genus Murina; species Murina feae. The sequence continues at coordinate 15,552 of PVJC01030869.1, forward strand.
TTTTTATTCTTTTGATTGACAATTTGATGAAATGAACTTTGGCTTATAGCAAGGCAAACTTGCTCTTTGCTAGAGAACTTCAGAAACATTGCTTCCTTAGTATTTACACAATATAGCAGCATGAGTATCATCCAAATTATTAAGTAAATAAAAGCAGTTTTAAAGCTGTCGTCTACTCCATCTACTAATCCCAGAGGCACTGAACATGTAAAATGACATTGAATAACACCAGAGGAAATGAATGAAGAAATTGCTGATCACAGAGTTCAGACCATTGACTTCATGTTCAATATACTGAAATATATTTAAAGTTCTTTGCTTTATATGTTTACAAATGATTTTGAAAGTATTGGACTAAATAAAACAGAGGTTTTTGTTTTGCTAGACAAGATATGGATTTCAGATATTTGACTGCAGAAAAAATAATGTAAAACCCATTCTTAGCCATAGTTTTTTTCTTCCCTGGCTTTCCTGAGCCTTCTTTCAGGCTAGAGAACAGATTTCCCATTCAATATCCTGGGTAGCTTTAGAGGGCTGCCATGGAAAGAAGTACAAAATGACTATGAAACATGTAGATCATAAATATGGATGCTTTCCAAGGCTAAATGAAAATCTAAAGCAGAAAACAATAATACAAATTGTATTCCAGTGGTTGGCACATTATTTTAATAATTTAATGAAATCATAATACATAAGTAAACAGATTACTACTCATTATATAAGTTGATGGTCAGATGATAGCTAACTGTAATTGTAGATGATTTATGAATTCATGAATTAGTCTTCTGCTTATATTTTAATTCCTGAAACTCAATGCTTAAGTCATGCTTTAGCCTTTCATGCTTGGTGTTATAAGAACTCTTTCTCCAGGCCTAATAATGTAAGTGCAATATTTGTGCAATGCAAACATATTTTTCATTATTAATGACCATAACCAGCCAGTGATGACGGGACAATTTGCTATTTAAATACTCAATTAAATGTGCATAGATTGTCATTTAGGTTGGAGAGTTATATGTTAATGTGAGGGAATTATTATTGGATGGTAGTCCTACCAACTATGTCTTTCTTGGAAATATGTTTTCTACATTTGTCTTATAGGATTGTTTATATAGTGATCCCATATGGTATACAGTGATTTAGTCACTTACACACATGGCATATGTATGTCATGGATCCTATGGTACCCATTTAGTAGATGTTTTCTCAGCTGCCCTAATTGTTAATAAATGAAGTCTGAGTTCATTATTTGAACTCTGAATGCACAGAACACATCTTATGGGTGAGAGAAAACTTCTTTATTTGTTTCAACCTTAGAGGAGCAGAATTCTCTTGACATTCTACTTTAACCACATCTTTTCTAAATCTACTGAGGGTTATTATAACTTGAACTTAAATTTGCTTATTGGATCATTATATATATAATTGATTTCAGAGAGGAAGGGAGAGAGATACATATTGAAACATCAATGACAAGAGAGAATCATTGATCGGCTGCCTCCTGCTTGACCCCTACTGGGGACTGAGCCTGAAACCCGGCATGTGCCCTGACTGGGAATTGAATCATGCTCCTGGTTCAGAGGTCAGTGCTCAATCACTGAGCCACGCTGGCTGGGCAGATCATTGTGCTTCTTGATAAAATGGAATTAAGTTTTAAGAGGCTACTTCTACACACATGATAGGAAATTGCTAGAATATGACTGCTAAAAAGTAGGCTAGTAAGCCCAAACTAAGTTAACATGAACCTTTCTGAGTAAGTAAATTTTAATAATAAATAGAAAAATGATGTTTTTGGAAAATAATAAAGAGGTAAATGACTCTGTTAGAGAAAAAAATATCCATACTACTTACTTTTTAGGTGACTTTGTGAAAATTACTTAACATGATGTCTATATTTCATTGTTCTAATTGGACAGATTGGTGTAATAGTGATACCTCCTTCACAAATTTGAGGAATAACTGAGCTTATCCTGTGAAGAACTTAGAAGAGTGCCAGAGCTCCCAGACACCCCTCACTGTCAGTTAATAGCAGTGGTAATATGGTACTTCACACAGTGACGAGCAATGAGTGCATTTTGATAATTGTGTAAAAGGTGCATTAAAGAAGCATGATGGTTGGGCTGTAATCATAATGAAAAGTTATTTTATCTCTGATTGTCCTTTTACAATTTACTTAAAAGAAACTTTTATCTGGTCACTAGATGAAACTGAGTAGGTCCATGACCTTTATGATCATTCTTAATAAGGGAAAGGAAAAGTAAATACAGAATTATTGTTACTTTAAGGTACCAAACACTCTGTCAAATCATAAATCTAGTATTCCGTTTAAGATTTGCACTAACATTCCACTCTTCCACCTACATTACAGTTTCATCTCTTCTCCCTGCTCCTCGGGGGTCTACAGCTGATTGGGAGAAGGCATGTGAGACCTCCTGCAATCTTTTCACTTCCCCCTCTGCTGTGTCAGACCACACCAGGGATGGATCAGGGAGGAAGGAGAGAATAGGGTACAGAACAGTCAAGTTCTTGCTCGTCTGATGACTGAATGTGGCATAAACTAGCCTCCTCTCTGGCTCCAGCAGATGTTTAAAGCTGCCCCTTCTCTGTGGCCTTGCCTTTGGTGGGTCACTACTTCCTCCGCAGACTCTCTGGGACACATGCATAACATGCCTTCTCCATGTTGAACTTCCCATCACCCTCCTGGCAGAAGATTAAACAGTTCACACTTTCTCTTTCTTTTAGCCACACTTGGTCCTCAAAGAGCCATCATTCCTTCATTGTTCCCGAGTTCAGTGAAATTGCTCTTCTCTATCCGCCCTTTCCAGCCCATGTGTCAGCTGTATGCCGGGTATCGCAGAGCCTCCCAATTCTAGGCAACAAATTCCAAGTGTTCCATAGAGAGGTACTCTCTTTAGGATAAAGGGAAGGAAGAAACTCTGGTCCTTGCTCTCTCTTCTGCCTCTCACAACACAGCATGTTGCCTCCCTGGAGCCCCACACAGGGGAGCTGCTCCCTCCAGGAAATCCCTCTCAATCCTTTTCTATTTTTAAAATGAATAAGAAGGAATTAAAAAGCTATGGGGTTATTTTCACGTTATCTACTTTGGAGTTTCTGCTAACAGTAGAATAGCTGTATATTATTATAGAAATAATAAAACAACCATAATAATCAATCACATTTATTGAATGATTCCCTTAAAAAGAAAATCCTGCTGTAAAGTAGGTCTTAATCTCTATTTTAAAAAAAGAGGATATGGAAGCATAGAGAACTTTAGCTACACATTCAAGGTCATGCGTATAATTAAGGGCCTGGAATTCAAAAAATATTTAATTAATTTGAGGGAGGGAGGGAGGGAGGTAGAGAGGGAGGGAGAGAGAGAGAGAGAGAGAAACATCAGTCAGTTGCCTCCCACACATACCCAGATGGAGGATGGAGCCCACACCCAAACTTGGGTGTGTGCCCTGACCAGCAATGGAACCAGCCACCTTTTGGTGCACAGGACAATGCCCAACCAACTGACCTACAACAGCCAAGGAATGGCATTCAAATTTTAAGAGCCACACTTAACCACATTGCAAACTGTTTACTCTGTATTATTAAATGAATCAGTCATTATATTAGTCTCATTTTCCACTATCCCCTGGAATTTTACACAGTTTTTTTTTTAACTAGAACAAAATGTTTTATTATCAAAATAAAAACTTTATGTAAAAGCATTACAGATCAAAAGCTCTATTTACATTTATTGATTCAATGTCCATGTATGGATCACTGCAAGGACACAGCAACAGGCTGCACAGGCAAAGGGAAATGGGCAACACTCAGACCCACCTCTACCAAGTGATTAATGCAAAAAAAATGGGGGAGGGGGAGGGGGAGGCGACACATGCAATCTGCCCAGAAACTAAACAGGCAGAGATGTCAAGTCAACAAACTGGAAAGTCACCCATTTCCAAGAAGGCGCTTCTCATTGCTCTAAAAGTGCTTGGAACCTGAACACTGACCACAAAGATTGTGCCTAGCTTTCATTGGTAAAAGCCTCTACCTTATGTCTGAAAACAAAACATTTCTTCAAGAAAACAAAAACTGCAAATTGTAGGCTTATTAGTATCAATTTTCCATGCAAAATGAACAAGAATTTGAAATGCCTTACATTTATTAAATGAAATAAACTTGGCAAGCTACCATTATACTGAAGGTTATATCATGAATTCAAACCACCCTATTTCATACTAATTCATTGGAATGTCTTTTCTATAATGACTGCGCATATAGCACTGGCCACAATTCTTTGAAAATCAGCAACTAAATCCCAGTGGTGACTACTTGTATAATAAGCACCATAATGGAATATGTTCATTAGAAGCGTCCAAAGTAACATACCCCCCTTTCCAACAATTACCTCATTCCTCTACATGGTTTTAAGACTTTTGGGCCTTGATTCCATAAGAAATGTCAATTAGTATGACCATCATGCCCAGTGTTTTTGTGTCAACAAGTGAGAGGGCTGGTCTCAATAGATGTAATTAGTTAACACCACTCCTGCGTTTCTAAGTGCTTGGTTTTATAGGTGGATTCCAGGCTATTCCAACACCGATTAAATCAAACATGCTTTCATAAAACTGTCGTTTTAAAATAATTCAGAAACCAGAGGGTGAGAGAGAGGGGGATGGTGTGGGGTGAGGGGCAGGAGAAAGCAAAGTAATGGCAAGAGGACAAAGCACAGCTGGAAACATGCCTCCGCGCGGCTGGGAAACACGGCCGATGAGATTAACTTGATTTGAGTTTCCTATAAACAAACTCATCATCACAATTCTTAACTCAGGCTTCCACCGCATGACACCATAGAAAACTTGAACGAGGAAGACTGGCGCAGTGGAAGGCAGGCAGTGGACCTTCCAAACACTATGCCTGCATCTCAAACTCCTGCTTCAGACTTTTCAAGTGAGCGTGCACATTCCCAAAGCCATGGTATTTGGCTAGGTACACCAGGACCCAAGTCGCACACTGCCCATCTCGTTGACTACTGAAACTGCAATTGCAGATTCTTCGACAAGATTCTTCGGGCAATGCCAGCTTGGGTCCAGCAGGGCATCCTTGACCTCTTCGCCGTAGCGGTTCCGAAGGCAGGGGCCGCAGAACTGGCCCCGAAAGCCCCAGCATTCCGGGTTTCTGCAGTTTGTTTTGGTATTAATAGTTTTCTGGTGGCACTGATGACAAGCAGATCCCAATGAGCGGCTGATCTTCTCTCGAGAATTGTTGCAAATGTTCTCCAACTCCTCCTCGGGGAATTGCTTCCACTGGGCGGATGAAATGCGGGAAGGTCATGGATCCGGGACGGTGACCTCTGAGCATGTCATCATCATTCACGTAGCCATCCACACC
>PVJC01030870.1:0-20938 GCA_004026665.1 Murina feae
GACTAGAAGATATTTGCAAGACAATATAGCTGACAAATGAGTTATATCCGAAATCTATATAGAACTCCTACAAATCACTAAGAAAAAGGCAGGCAACACAGTAGAAAATTATACACCAGACAGATACTACACGAAAGAGAATATACAAATGACCGATAAATGTATAAATCCAGATTAAAACTACAGAGTTGCACTACACCCACTGATCAAAATACCTAAAATTTAAAAAACAAACTATATCAAGTGTTAGAAAGAATATGGAGCAATCCTAATACATAAACACCAAGGATCCGTAACAACTGACCAAAGGCTCAACTGAACACTGGCAGTCCTTCAGTCAGTGCTGGGTTGACGTGGTGACCCAGCACTGATTGCCACAGGTGCAGGCGCAGCAACCCAGCACTGATTGCCAAAGGGACAGTGGATCAGGCCCGAAGAGAGAGGCAGGGTCTGATCTTCAGCCTCCATGGCAGCTATTGATCAGCCGTTGCCTCTCTCTTTCTCTCTAAGCTTTGCCAGCAGCCATCCCTCTGTTTCTCTCTGGGCCTCAGCAGGGGCTGCTGATCAGCCCCGCCTCTTTGATTAGGCCTGGAGATAGGCCCAGAGATGCTGACTGGCATAGGAACCGACCAATCAGAACCAAATTGGCTAGCAGGGGAGGCAGTTGGAGTTGAGATCTGGCCAGCAGGGGAGAGCAGTTGGGGGTGAGATTAGGCCAGCAGAGGAGGCAGTTAGGGGCGATCAGGCAGGCAGAGGCAGTTAGGGGTGATCAGGCAGCCGGAGAAATCAGGCAGTAGGGGAGAGCAGTTAGGGGCAAGATCAGGCCAGCAGGGGAGGGCTATTGGGGGCAATCGGGCCAGCAGAGGAGGGGAGTTGGGGACAATCGGGCTGGCAGGGAAGGTTAGTTGGGGGCAATCGGGCCAGCAAGAGAGTAGTTAAGTGTCAATTAGGCTGGCAGGGGAGTGGTTAGGGGGCAATCAGGCTGGCAGGGGAACAGTTAGGGGGCAATCAGGCAGGCAGGCAAGCAAGCGGTTAGGAGCCAGCTTTCCTGGACTGTGAGAGAGATGTCTGACTGCCAGTTTAGGCTCAATCCAGCAGTTGGACATCCTCTGAGGGGTCCCAGATTGGAGAGAGTGCAGGCCAGGCTGAGGGACACCCCTCCCTGGGCATGAATTTCATATACTGGGCCTCTGGTAGGGACATATAATGGTGATGGGAATTTAAATTGCTATAATTATTTCTATAGCATCTATGACAGCCAAACATAGGAATACCATTTGATCTAGCAATTGTGCCATGAGATATAAACAAGAATAGTCACAGAAAACTATTATTAATAATCCCAAACAAACCAATTCTCTGTCAAGTTTAAATGTGTATATAAATGACATCATACTAGTGCAACAGAATGCTATAGAGCAACAAAAGTATACAAATCACACCTACAGACAACCACATGACCAATTCTCGCAAATATAATGTTGAGCTTAAAAAAAGTCAGTCATAAAAGAATAAACACTGGACATTCCCATTAACACAAAATTCAAAAGCAAACAAAACCTAACTATAGTGATAGCAGCCAGGGCAGTGGTTACCTATGCAGAGCAGAGAAGGTTGAGAAATGCTGGGATTGTCACATAAAATACAAGATGCTCAATTAGATTTGAATTTCAGATGAACAACAAATCATCTTTTAGCATAAGTAGGTCCCATGCAACTCGAGTCAAGGGGGAAGCTTTTCAACTGGTAATATTTTTATTTCTTGCTATTCATTCTGTGATCCTTTGTGCATTTCTCTCTGTCGCACTTCACACAAAAAAAAGTTTAAAAGAAAAAGTACATTCAGTACAGCCTTGCAGATTTTAAAATATCTCATCCAACCACTGTTTTTCCTTCCCACTCAATCACTGCATTTGAGAGTTGTGGTACTTGTGCAAAAAGTAGGCATCTGAAGTATTGCTGGGTCCAAAGCTGTGGGCTCTGCTTTCCATTTTTATTACCATTACTTTCACACAGCTAGCCTGTTTACTTCTGGAATCTTTTTATGCACAGCCTCTCAGGGGTCTTTCTTATTTGTTGCCAACCTAATCTTACCAAAGGGCAATGCTAGACCGGGAGGCCAGCCTCTTCCCCATCAGCCAAGAAATAAACAAACCAGTGTTCAAGAAGCAAGCTGGACTCCTCAGCCCCCCTGGAGGGGTTGGAATGCAGTGGGTGGAAGTTACAAAGAAACCTTACACATTAGGGCCCACAACTTCGTTCAGAATCCATACAAATCCAATGTTTCAATCCACCACCTGCCTTCTAAATTTACCAGAGTTTTACACAAATACCTTTAATGGCTCCTGCAAGTTCCCTCCTATCAGTATGTTACTTACCTTCTTCCTGGAAACCCAAGTAAAGAGTAGTTAGCTAACGCGAACAAAAGCCTGAATTATGTTTCTGCTGCTGTTTCAATAAGATGCTATTAATTGTCGAACGTCCTTTCATGCTCAGGGATTTTTATGTTGTTGTGTTTTGCTGTTTTGCTTTATACCTTTGTCTTGCTTTGAAATGAACCCTTCCCAATTCTAAATAAAGAAAAAACTCTCCCAAGGTTGGGTGCTTCTCTCTATAAAGGAACCCTTAACCTATCTGCCCCCTACCAGCCTTGTTATTCTTGTTATTATTCAACATAATAATGGAAACTGTATCTATCTCTTTCACACAGGGCTGTGGGAACAGACTGCCTGAAAGAAATCCAGTTTCACCGCTGAGACTCTAACTCTGGCCAGTGCCTCAGTTTCTTCAACTGTAAAATGGGAACAAACATAGTATTAATACAAAGAGATGTTGGGGACATCAAATGTTGTGTAAGGTGATTAAAGCACAGGGCCCCTCATATCTTAAATGCCCATCGATGATTGTGCAGTTGGAGACGCTGGGGGACGCAGAAAGTAAGGATTCCGCCAGCCCACAAAGTTTGGTCCAAGTTGAGCCCAATTCACAAAAGTGGAAACAGCGGCGGGAGGTTTGCAGTCGGGGTCAGGGACGCAGAAAGTAAGGATTCCGCCAGCCCACAAAGTTTGGTCCAAGTTGAGCCCAATTCACAAAAGTGGAAACAGCGGTGGGAGGTTTGCAGTCGGGGTCAGGGACCCAGACCCCAGCCAGGGTGCCCTCCCTACTCACATAGCGGTCGAAGCCGTAGCCCGGTAGCAGCGGCAGGGACATGGCTCTGAGTATCTGAGGGTCAAGGGTCCGAGAGGAAAGGGGCCAGCAGGTAGCGGCCGCACAGCGGCCGCTTTGTTCGACACCCCACTCCCCACCACCACGTTACCTAGAGACGGGAGGTGACATCACTGAAGAGGGTGGGGCTGCAGCGGTCCGGGCTTTTGGACGGGGCCTGGGGAGGGGCGGGGCTTGGGCGGGGCTAGGAGGAAAGGTCCTCCTCCTCCTCCTCCGCGCTCTCCCTCCCTCCCCCGCCCACCCAGGTTCCCCGCCCCTCCCTGCAGCTTTGTGCTTTAACCCCTTTACAGAGCTGAAAGCTTTCCATGTGGTTATTCCATTTAGTTCAAATGCACAGAAAAGTGCAGAAAATCATATGACACATGTGACACCTGTGCGCTCACAGAAAGGTAACACCAATACATGTGACATCTCCGTCCGGTTTTATTTTGTAATTAAAACTTTCCAGCCCTGGCCGGTGTGGCTCAGTGGATAGAGCGTCGGCCTGCGGACTGAAAGGTCCCAGGTTCGATTCCGGTCAAGGGCATGGACCTTGGTTGCGGGCACATCCCCAGTGTGGGGTGTGCGGGAGGCAGCTGATCGATGTTTCCCTCTCATCGATGTTTCTAACTCTCTCCCTTCCTCTCTGTAAAAAAACTCAATGAAATATATTTTTTTAAAAAAAACTTTCCAGATGAATTCCAACCCACAAAGACCTCATTGGTCCCCCTCCCCTCCACCTGCTCCCCTCCCTCATGAAAGCCCATCCTCGGTCCTTCCTCTGTCCATTTTATATTTGAACTAAACATTTGTAAAGTCTTCCTTCCTGATCCAATGAGGCTGACCAAGGGCGCAGGCCAACAGCTCCCTCAATTCCTCTCCCCACACTAAAGCTAAGCCCTCCCTGAGTCCTACCAGTTGGGTAGGCTGGTATCTCTCAGTCACTACCTCCTTGTCAGTTGAGGCTCCATTATTTCCTCCTTGGTTTTCTTTTCTTTTTTTCAATTTCTTTTCAAACTTATCTTGCCTCCAGAGCCATCTCCTATCATTCATGTTGCACCTGTTACTCCTCTGCTTAGAGTTCTTTCTTATACATGAATGTGTCACTTTACCCAAGTAGATCATTCTTTCCCATGATTATTTGTACTTTGTGAATTCAAAAAGCCTATAGAACAAAATTATTCTCCTACGTGTTCTTACAAATATTTTTAAATATTTTTGTTACTTTCTAAATTGAAATCATTTCAAACCAATAGAAAAGTTACAAGAATAGTATAAAGAACTGTTTACACTTCAGATTCCCCAATTGTTTTTTCATTTTACTACATTTGTCTCATCTTTGCCTCTCTACATACATTTTTCCCTGTTTTAGAGTAAATAGACCTCATGCCCCATTATCCCCTAAATATTTCAGTGTGTACTTAATAATAAGGATATTCTCTTACATAAATGAAATATAACCACCAAAATTAGAAGATCAGTATTAATGAAATACTATTTCCTAATCTAAAATACTCAAATTTTGTCAGTTATCCCCAAAATGTTCTATTTAGCAAAAAAATAAAAATAATAATTAAAAAATTGGAAGCTGGTCCAAACAGCTCTTTGTTTATGGCTTTTCAGCAGGAACACCGCACGAGGAATGCTGTGTCCCTCTCAATGGTCAAAGGAGCAGTTACATAATGTGTATTTTAACCATCAATGGTAAAAACTTTAACCACTCAGTTAAGGTGGTGGTGTATGCCAAGTCTGTCCACTCACATAGCGATCAACGTTATTATTGTTTCCAATTAATAAGAGTTTTGTGAGGAGATATTTTGAGACTATGTGAATACTAAAATTCTCATGAAACTACTAGCATCAATTAAGAATTTTGCCCAAATCATTTATTACCATGATGGCTGCCAAATAGTGATTTCTTATCTCTAATCCTTCTACATGTATTAGTTGGCATTCTACAAGGAAGAAATTTTTCTTCCTCTCTATTTATTTATTTATTCATTCATTTATTCTGAATGGTCTACAGATTCTTCTTTTTTCCATGGATTATAATATTATTATTAATTTTCCTGCTAAAATTATCCCACATTTGGTCAGAGGAAGTCTTTCTAAGGTGACTCCTCTCTCCTCTCATTTTTCAAGCATTTCCATGTGCTGTGTCACTACAAGATATTCGAGATACCTATAGATATGCTTATGTAGATAGATTTTTCTATTTTTTCTGTAGGTAGATATAGAAAAATGTAGAAACAGGCATATTAAAAACCATGAGTTTATACTTATACCTCCAATTCTAATCAACACATTAGACTGCATGGCCCAGGTGCCCTTTCCATATCTGTATATTGCTCTTTTCAAACAGCCAGAAGCCTGATTCCACTTCCTGTCAAAATATTTACTTGTTTGCTCACACTAAGAGACCTCAAAAACAGTTTCAGAATATCTAACTCATGTAATTGTAACAAACAAACCTACTAGCTAGGGTTCAGTATTTGTTTTCAGGTTTTTTTTTCCTTAGTCTTAACATACTTAATCCAAATAATGTGTTCCCAAATGACTAAGGTCTGTTTCCCCCTCCTCTCCTCTCTTCCTGTTTAGGATGCTTAAGCTGCTGATGTTATTCATTTGAAAAACAGTCTGTTCCCATTTGTATGTCACATTAACTTTTTGCTCCATCCCTATCTATTTCTTTTTGTCTTTCTTATTTTGTAGGTGTGTTTATCCCTTTTTAAAATATTCTTATTGATTTTAGAGAGAGGAAAGAAGAGAGAGAGAGAGAGAGAGAGAGAGAGAGAGAGAGAGAGAGAGAGAGAGAGAATTATCAATAGGCTGCCTCCTGCACACCTAGGGACTGAGCCCACACCCAGGCAAGTGCACTGACTGAAATCAAACCTGGGACCTTTTGGTGCATGGGACAATGCTCAACCAAATGAGCCACACCAGCCAGGGCTCTCCCTTTTTTGTTTGACTAATTTTACTAGTGATTTATATGTTTTGTTACTTTTTTCAAAGAACCAAAAGTTTATTTGTTACTTGAGCCCACCATTTTCTATACCGAATGTCCGTTATTTTTCTGTTTTTCCCTTTATTATTGTCTTTCTTGTGCTTTCTTTTGGCTCATTTGTTTTTCTTTCTCTCACTTTGTAAGTTGATATAATTCATTTTCACTCTTGTTTTTATTGATGTGTTTTTATTAAATTTATTGGGGTGACATTGTTAATAGGATCATATAGGTTTCAGGTATAGATTTCTGTGATACAAGATCTATATACTGCGTTGTGTGCCCACCACCCAAATCTTCTTCCATCACCATTAGACCCCTTTCACTCCCCACTCCCCCACCCCCTTCCCTGTGGCAACCACAACAAGACCAGTACAGGCACTGTGGAAAGCAATCTGGTGATTCCTCAAAAAATTAAGAATAGAGTTAATATATGACCCAGAAATCCCTCTCCTGGGTATATACCCAACAAACTCGAAAACATGTATTTGCAAAGATATGCACCCCTGTGTTTACTGCAGCATTATTCATGGTGGCCAAGACATGGAAACAACCAAAGTGTCCTGTGATAGAGGACTGGATAAAGAAGAATGGTACATATACACGATGGAATACTCCTCGACCATAAGAAAGGATGAAATAGTGCCATTTGCAACAACACGGATGGACCTTGAGAACATTATGCTAAGTGAAAAGAGTCAATCATGATGAATTTTCCTTTGATCTGTACTTGAAATGTATCCAATAGTCTCTGATATGTAGTGTTTTCATTATTTGTATGTGTATGTGTTTGTTTGTTTCTTTTGGAGTGGGTGGATATTCTGTAATTTTGACTCATATTTTTCCTTTTCACCTAAGAGTTGTTTAATAAAATATTTTTAAATTTCTAATTGGAAGACCTCTTTGGGTTTTTTTTTTAATTCTGGTTTTATTGCACTGTGATAGAAAGTATTATTATACTAGAGGCTCGGTACACGAAATTCGTGCATGGGCGAGGTCCGTAGGCCTGGCCAGTGATCAAAGTGCAAGCGTCTGGCATGGAAGGGCAGGTCCCAGCTGACCTCTGGGTCCTGAGCAGCACCTGGGCACCCAGGCTCCCATGTGCCTCCCTCCGCCTGAGTCACAGTGCTCAAGTTCCCACACGAAGCTGAGGTGAACATGGCATGACGCCGTGAGCCAGGGCACAACATGGGCCCCTGGGCCACCCCAGCGGTGCCACACAGAAGCCAGGCGGGCAGTGTGCTCTTTCCAGACCAGCCTCACAGACCAGCTCCTGCACAAACCCATGGGGAGCCCAACCGGCCCCTTTGATCCCAGCAGCTGCAGCCTGGCTCACCTGGAAGAGGTCATGTGGGTGTGGGGTGGACTCTGAGTGTGGGGGCTTCCCAGGCATACAAGCCCTGGCATCCCAAGGGAGGGTAGCAGAGGGAGTGAAAGCGAGCTCAGTGGATACCCCACATTCTCATCCCACCTCTGTCCCCATCACTCTTGCCCCAAGGTAGCTGGTGAGAGGTCACAGCACTTCACCAATGCCTGTCATATTCTGTGCCTTCCCCTGATGGTCAGAGCACATCATAGCAAGTGGTCAAACTCCTGGTGTCCCAATCAAACTTTCAGTTGAACAACTGCTCAAGGAGACAATTTGCATATTAGACTTTTATTATATAAGATTTCTACTAGAGGCCCAATGCACAGGTTTGTGCACCAGTGCAGTTCCTCAACCTGACCTATGCCCTCTCACAATTCGGGACCCCTCAGGGGATGTTGGAGAGTGGATTTTGACCCAATCCCTGCAGGCCAGGCTAAGGAACCCCACCAGTGAATGAATCTGTGCATTGGGCCTCTAGTATGCATATAAGATCTTTGGTTAATGTCATCCCACCCTCCCCCCTTACCTCTGAGATTCATCAGTCTGTTCCACATTTCCATGCCTGTGCATTGAGCACCTGCCCCCTGGTGGTCAATGTGCATCATAGCTACCAGTCAAACAGTCAAATGGTCACTTAGGCTTTTATATATATAGATTATTCCAATAGAACTTATTGGTGCATTAGAGGCCCAGTGCACAAAATTTGTGCACTGGTAGGGCTCCTAACAGCTGGCAGCAGCTGGCTGGGTACGCATTCCCTTCCCCCAGCCGCCTGCTACTGGCCAGGGCCTCCCTCCCTTCCCCTGGCTGGCCCCACCCCCTGGTCAAACTCCCAGAAGAACACCAGATTGAGCGGACAATTTGCATACCATGCTTTTATTATATAGGATTCTTTATAAACTGATATTTGATAGATTTTTGTCACTATTCCATGTTCAGTTGAGAAAAAAAGGTGTATTCTTTATTATTAGGTTTTAAGTTTAGCATAGATCAATGAGATCTACTCTATTGATTATGTTATTTACTTCTTCCATATCCTTATTTATATTTCTGCCACTTAATCTGTTTTGCACTGGAAATGGAGTGTTCAAGTCTCCTATTAGCTGTCTGTTTCTATCTGTATCTCCTTGCATCTGTAGTGTCTGCTTTTTCTAAAGACAGTTATTTGGTGCACGGATTTTCATAATTGTTATACCTACATTGTGAAATTTGCCTTTAGCATTATAAAGTAATGTTTTTTTGAGTATGTTTAATTCTTTTTGGCCTGAAGTCTACTTTGTCTGATATAAAGAATCACAGCCCCCACTTATCATTTCCATTTGCACATGCCTCTATTTTTTTACCTGTCTGCATCCTTTTGATTTAGATATATCTCCTGTACACCACATATAGTTGGGTCTTGCTTTGTGAGCTATATTGAAAATATTTTCCTGGTAGTATATGAGTTAAGCCCATTCACATTTATTGATGACAGATATTTTTGCTCATGATGTGTATTCTTTGCTATTATAATTTATACATTTCTTTTTCTATCTAGGAAAAAGATAGAAATTTTTGTTCCAGTGTTTATTTTTGTAATTGTAACATCTTAAAAGAATTGAACATTTTCAATTTTACCAAGTAATATTACATTTTAAAAAGCTATTATAGCCAGTACATAGAAATTTTAATTTCAAAAAGTGAACTTTTCATTCCAGAAGTTTTATTTGTTCTTTTAAATCTGCATGTTCTTTCTTTTAAATAGGATCCTGCTCTTTAATCATTTTAAACATACTTAGATTAGAATCCTTAGCCAACAGTTTTACTCTTTTCTGTTCACAGGGTGTCACTTATCCTCTTTCCTGTGTTTATAAATGTTTCTGGTGATCTCGCCTATGTGGCAACTTGTAGAGTTTGGGTCTCTCACCCTCTGATGTCTGGCCCAGTGCCCTCTCTAGGATGCTATATTACACACTGACTACTGTCCAGTCACAGAAACATTCTACACACACAAGGGCTCTGCCTTGCACAGTGAGGATAATTTCCTAACAGGAAAAACAATTCTAATAAGAATGACTTTCTTTTTTAAAAAGATGACAGAACAGAATATTTTAAATTAGAGCTTCTGAAAAATATAGGAGCCAAGGCTGCCATAACACATCCATCTATTACCCTGCCTGTTCACACACGCTACCTGCTTTGGATGTACTGATACTTCCGCCTTTGTCTATTCTCCCATACGCACATAGAGTTTTATATTACGATATTGATTCAATGGGTTCTCTTTTTTAAAAAATCCTCTCTGAGGGTATGTTTTCCACTGATTTTAGAGAGAGGAGCAGAGAAAGAGAGGAGAGAGGGAGAGAGAGAGAGAGATGTTGATTGGTTGACTACTGTATGGGCCCCAACCAGGATGGAAACCAAAACCTGAGCATATGCTCTGACTGGGAACTGAACCCGCCACCCTTTGGCACATCAGAGGATCTCCTACCAACTAAACAACTGAACTACACCAGCTGGGGCTGATTCAATAGTTTTTCATTTCACAAATATTAATTGAGAATCTACTCTGACATAGCAGGACCTCTTTCAAACAGGGACAAGCCAGTGATTGGGACAGACTGGACACTTCTAAACAACCCAGGTATGAGAGTCTCAGTCTTTTGTAACTTGCAATTTATCTTCTTGCTTTGTTTACCTTCCATGACACCTATCTTCCCATTTCACCTCCCCTGACACATCTGCCACAAAGGAACATCTGCAACAGCATGGATCTCTTTTTCAAATACATTGAAAGTAAACTAGACGCCCCCTGAAATAACTGAAGACACTTTGGGGCATGTCAGGACCAACACTAGGAAGCACTGTCATTTATGTTCAAAGAATCTGTTAACACACACCCATGGGTGAAGAAAGCACAGGGGAGGTCAGCAGACCTAACACTTCCAAACAAGCTCAAACTGGCCTATGAGCAAGGAAATACTTGCCCAGTTGGAAATTTTCTTTTGAGCCATGAGGTCATCCAGCAATCTAGAGCCTTCCTGCAAGATGTAAGAGACCTTGGCAGCAGGAGGGAGTGCCCTTGACAGTAATTCTGTGAGAATTTCCTTTACTCCTCCATTGAAACCTTGCCTCTCAAGTCTCCCTTGTCCTGATGTCCTCATAAATATCACTGCCCACATTCCTCTAAGCTCCTGAAAGCTGACACTCTTTGTTATTTTGCGCTTACTTGGGTTGCATCCACATTTCAAGTCCTCATTCTAAGCATTTAAAAGAAGAATTAGCATCAATCTTTCACAAAAACTTTCAAAAAATAGAAGAGAAGGGAACACTTCCAAACTCATTCTATTAGGCCAGTATTACCCTGACACCAAAACCAGACAAAGGCATCACACACAAAAAAAGAAAAGTTATGAATGTCCCTTATGAATAGAAACATAGAAATACTCAACAAAACACTAGCAAACCAAATCCAGCAATATGTAAAAAGGATTATTCGCCATGATCAAGTGGAATTTATTTTAAGAATACAAAGTTGGTTTGGCATCTAAAAAATCAATCAATGTAATATAACATATTAATAGAATAAGAGACAAATATCATGTGGTTATCTCAATAGACACAGAAAAAAAAACATTTTAAAAAATCCAACATCTTGTTTTAATTTTAAAAAAATCCAACAACCTAGGAATAGAAGGGAACTTATTTAACCTAACAAAGCCATACATGAAAAACCAAAGCTAACATCATCACACTTGATGGTGAAATATTGAATGCTTTCTCTCTAAGATCAGGAAAAGCCACTTCTGGAGGTTTTAGCCAAGGCAATAAGACAATAAATAAATAGCATCCACACTGAAAATGAAATATAAAATTATCTATTCACAGAAGATGTGACCTTGTGTATAGAAAACTCTAAAGAGTAGACACACACACACACACACACACACACGCCTATTAGAAATAACAAACAAGTTTAGTAAGGTTACAAGACACATGATCAATAAGCAGAAATCAATTTTATTTCCAGACATTAACAGTGAACAATTTGAAAATGGAATTAAGAGAACAATTTTATTTACAATAGCATAAAAAAGAATAAAATACTTAGAGATAGGTTTAACAAAAGAAGTGGGAGAGTTGTACACTTAAAACTACAAAATGTCAGTGAAAGACACTAAAGAAGATCTAAATAAATATATTCGGTTCATAGATTGGAATATCTAATAGAGTTAATATTGCAGTACTCTTCAAATTGATCTAAATTCAATGCAATCACTATCATAATTCTAAATGCATGTTTTTCAGAAATGGTAAAGCTGATCTGAAAATTCATATATAAATGCCAGGACTCAGAATAGTCTAAACCATCTTGAAAAATGAGAACAAAATTGGAGGCCTCACACTTTTCAGTTTTGAAACTTACCACAAAGCTACAATAATCAAAGCAGTGTGGTACTCATATGAGGATACACATACAGATCATTGGAAGAAAATTTCAAGTCCAGAAATAAACTCTTAAATTTATAGTCAATTGATTTTTTACTATAGCTTATACTCAAAAAGATGAGCAATAATAAGTGTTGGTAAGGATGTGGAGAATTTGAAACATGCACACATTGCTGATGGAAATGTAAAATGTTACATCTGTTTTGAAAAACCATTTGGCAGTTTCTCAAAGAGTTAAACACAGAATTACCATATGACCCAGAAATTTCATCCATAGATATAAAGTTAAGAGACTTGAAAACATGTCTATGAAAAAAATGTACACGAATGTACATAGTAACATTATTCACAATAGTCAAAAAGTGGAAATAGCCCAAATGTTCATCAATTGATGAATAAACAAGCAAACTATGTGCATGCAGACAATGGAGCATTATGAAGCAGGGGATTTCCCAGGGGTGAGGACGGCGGAGCCCCTAGCGTAGCACGCTTGCATGCACGACTCCGGAGACCAGGTTCTGGGACGCAGGTCTAACTTTATTGAGGAAAGGCAGCCCTATTTATAGTGGAGGTGGCCAATCATGGAACACCATCTCAAGGGAGCCAATGAAAGGTCAGGATACTGTGTAAGCGGCTCTGGGAGGGGCTCAGGCGGGCGTTGCCATCTCCCTGGTGTGCCAGAAAGATCTGAAATGCTGGAGTAAGCTCACAGCATGCATCAGCTTCTGCACCGAGACAAAACCTCCTGTGCTCTACCTACACGTTATTTGTCTATAAGATGGAATGAATGAACTGATACATGTGGCATCAGTTGAGGAAGCTTGAAAACATTATACAAAGTGAAAATGGCAACACACAAAAAGCTACATATTGTATTATTTCCTCATATGAAATATCCAAAATAGGCAAACATATAGAGAAAGTCAGTAGATTAGTGATTGGTAGCTAGGGGAGGGGTTGGGAGCAGACAGAATGGGGTGTGACTGCTAATCAGTTTCTTTTAGGGGAGATACATTTTGGGATAAATAGTGGTCAATGTACAATTTTTGAATATATTAAAAGCCATCAAATTGTATACTTTAAAAGGTGTACCTGTGGTATGTGAGTTTTATTCCCAAAAAGCTGTTTGCAAACATTTTTAATTAATAAAAATTAAATAAAATTAACAAATCATTTTCTCTGTTGCACTGGTTACATTTCAAGAGCTCAATATGGCCAGTAGCTACCACATTGGATAAAATTTTTGGATAGTGCTAGTGTAGATCTCACTACTAGATCTCAGAGATTTCAGAAATTTCTCGAGTATGTGCAATGTAAGGGCCTTATTTGAATTCTTATTTGAACACACTGTAAAGCAAAGTTGAGAAAATGGAGAAATTTTGAATAGCGAGTGGGTATTTGATTATATTAAGCAATTGCTATTAAATTGTTTTTGCTATGTCAATAACATTGTGACCACGTTTTCTAAAAGTACTTACCTTTTAGAAATTAATACTAAAATACTTATGGATAAAATTATATAGTGCCTGGGATTTGCTTCAAAATAATCCATGGAAAATAGACATAACAAAATTGGCCATGAGTTGATAATTGTTGAATTTTCAACAATGGGTATCTGAGAGCTTATTATGCTAATCTAGTTTTAAAACTGAAGTTTTTGTAATAAACAGTCATAAACCAAATAGGCAGCCACCACTTATTTGCATCTAATTGAGTGCTACCACATGGAAAAATAGTATTGTCCTATTTTCTAATTTTTAAGAGAATTTGGAAATCCATATTCCAATGTAAAATCTTTGGTGTTTACTGGTCATTTGTTTAATCATAAGGTGCAAATAACACTCACAGGTGGAGCTTGGATTCAGCACACAGCTCCCACTTTACAACGTCCAATTTTGAATAATGGATGGAATTAATGGATTCTAAGGTTGTACATCATAAAAATGATTTATCTTGAGCAGAAAGTTAACATTGTTATTTCATGTTTTTAAAGCAAAGGCCTCACTGAGATCACTATTGAATAACAATGCTCCTTTGCTCATGCTGTCCCTTTGCCTTGCCTGCCCCTGTCTTCCTGGTCAGTTACTATTTGTCCTCTTTGTCATACCCAGGGTTCTCTTTTCTAAGAGTACTCATGTGTTCCCACAGTCCCTTGCACAGACCACCAGCACACATATTTTTGTCCATGTAATGTGCTTTTCTCTCCAACTGAGAGGAAAACTCCGTAAGGAAAGAGACCCCATATTACTTGGTGTTGCATCTTAGCATAGAGTAGAAGCTCGGTATACATTGTTTGAACTGAATATGAAACACAAAAAGTAAAATTTATTTAAATCAAGTAATGACCCATTGATTTATTTTAAAAAATGAGAAATGCTCTTTATTTTAAACTGACAGGGAATACATTAAAGTACAAAGAAGAAAGCTACAAATCCCCCAGAGTCCCACCACATGGAAACTGACACAATGATGGAGACATATAACATGGAGAATACAACTATTTAGATAGCCTGAAATAATTTCATAACAATACCGTTGGACTACACATGCTATGTCTAGTAAAACAAATGAAATTTAATAATACTTGAACTTGAGAAAAAAACTGAAGTGAGTCTGCAGGAATATTCTAAACCATCCATGAACATTTCTGCACCACGAGCAATATTAGTGAGCTTTGAAAAGTGATTCAGGCTCCCAGGCAGATGAGGTGAATTTGGCAGAGAAGTTAACAACTTCAATTACTGTGTAACTTTGGGAATGGTTAGAGAGTTCCCAAGGGGACAGAAAAGTTTTCTTCAGAAATGAAATGTACTTGAACTAAGCAATGGAGAGTTCAAAAACAATTATTATTAAGAGCTTCGCTGTTTTTTTAACTTTGCAAAATTGGTTTTCATTACTTTTGCTCTTGGTTCAATAAAAGGCTTTTAAATTGGCTCCTTTTAGAATTTAATAAGCTCCTTAAAAGTGATGCAAATATTCCTTAAATCCTGAAATGAGCTTTCCACTGCATTCAAATGTGCCCATCTAAAAAGTTTGATTTCAATCAATGGAATGTAAGAGATGTACCTAATTGAAGGATTGCTTAGTGGGTACCTTACATAATGCAATGTGCCATGGATCCTGTTTTTCAGATACTTACAATCTGGCAGAAATGTGTTCATTTATTCTATAACTAGGGGCCCAGTGCACAAAATTCGTGCACAGGGGGTGGGGGGGGTGGTCCCTCAGCCCAACCTGCACCCTCTCCAATATGGAGTTCTTGGGGACTCTCACAATCCAGGACCTCTGGTTTTTAACTGCTAACCTGCCTGCCTTCCCTAACCACTCTGCCTGCCTGCCTGAACCCCTAACTGCCCTACCCTGCCGGCCTGGTCACCCCTATTAACTTGCTTTTTTAATCTTATCCCCTTCACGCACAGTTGTATTTGACTTCCTTATTGGCTTCTTCCTCTCACACAATTTTTCTCCTTTATGTAACACTTTTCCTACTGACTCATCATTTATAAACTTTTCTCTCCTCCTTATTTCCTACTTCTGTTCCATCATCATTCTTCCCATTTTTCTACTACCCTCCTTCCCTCCCCACATCCCTTCTTTTCTTTATCTTTACCCCTGCCCACCCTCCTCTTTTCCTTCCTTCCCACCTTAATTTTTTTCTTCACTTCCTCCCTCTGACCTGCTTTGCTCCCTTACCCATTCATTCCAAGGCTGCTCCCCACCCCTCGGCTGAGGCCTTGGAATGGACCCTTCACTTAGGCCTCTGCCGCCTGGGAATCCATCGCGGGGCACACACACATGGAGTCTTAGGCCTCCATGTGCGTGTGTCCTGGGCAACTGATCCCTTGCAAGGCCGCAGCCGAGGGCCGGCTGGCTGCTCTCCACCCCTTCAGCTGCCTCCTGCAAATCCATCTGCCCTGCTGGACCCCAGTTCACGGCTTCTCCCGGGGCTGTGGCCTCCGCCATCTTGGCTGGGCTAATTTGCATACAGTCACTCTGATTGGCTGGTGGGTGTGGCTTGGGCATCCTGAAGAAATGGTCAATTTTAATATTACGCCTTTATTAGATAGATGTTTTTCACAAAAGATGACAATGCGCCCAGCAGTGTGCAATACACAATGGTTGTAATATGTCCATCACATCAAAGGTGAATGGAGAGTTAAAAGGTCACTTTGGACAGATACAGTACAGAGTTCAATCAAGTCATCAGTGAAACCTCCACCATTATAATAGCATCAATACCAGATATAGGATAATCATAGGGGAATTAGTTTGGGGGCAGTGTTACCAAGATGTCTTTTCAGTTACCTGGTCTCACAACTTTAGTGCAAAGGGTGGTTTTTGTTATAAGTAAACTGACTTTGAGATCTTGTTAAGGAATTCACACAATTCCAATCCTCAGTTCTTCCAGCCACAGCACTGTACTAGTATTGAGTTCCACACCATGAACCAAAGGTTCTTACTTTGTGATACTTTCTAGAAAGAGTGATGGAGTTATTAAGAATCGGGACTCTGGAACCAGGCTAAGTTTCCATCCTAGCCTCTCCCCTTATGAGCTATGTGATCTTGACTACCTACTTAACCTCTTTGTGCGTCAGTTTCCTCATCTTTAAAATGGGGATAATACTACTACCTATATAATAATTTGAGGATTAAATTAAATAGTAAATGCTTGGTAGTTGTTAGGTATCTTGTTTTCCAAGAGAAGAAATAGAAAGAAAAGAAGGCCATGGATAGAATATGAGTGAATGGGCATATTTAAGAGGTGTAAGGGAAAGGGAAAGCCAGATATGAAAGTACAGAAAGGTGTCCTAGAAAGCAAGGAAAGAAAGTTTCATAAATCAAGAAGGCAACAGATTCAGATACTGCAGAGTTTTCAGAGAAAGGAACACTGTACTTGGTGAGTAGGAGCTCCTTGCTGACTTTTAGGAGCTAGCACCCCTGGCCAATATTGCTTTCTTGTTACCTGGTTTGTTATGTTTTTTCAAGGAGAGAAAAAAACACCCTTTTTTATTTGGGAAATTTTAATTGTATATAGAAGTAGAGAGAACAGTGTGATGAATCGCCATTTAACCACCACTCAGCTCCAACAGTTGTCAACGTTTTGCCATTAATTGCTTTTAAATAAACAGTATTTTAGAACATGAAGGTTAGTGTTTTGTTTTTTTAACATAAATTGGAATCATATACATTGTTTTGTAACCCATTAGAACTCGAAATATATTGTACAAGTTTTCATGTCAATACATGATCTCATTCTTTCTAACATCTGTACAGTGTTAAAAACTCAATGATAATGATAATGATAATTAATAATAATAATAATCAAACCCTGGCCAGTGTGCCTCAGTTGGTTGGAGCATCATCCTGTACACCACTTAGCCTGGAGCAGTTTAGAAGCAGCACAGTAACATCTTAACTGAATCTTGAAGGCTGAACAAGGATTTGTCAGGTAGAAAAGGAAATCTCACTTTTTGAAAAAGTGAGTCAGGTATCTTTTTTAAAAAAATATATTTTACTGATTTTTTTACAGAGAGGAAGGGAGAGGGATAGAGAGTTAGAAACATCAATGAGAGAGAAACATTGATCAGCTGCCTCCTGCACACCTCCCACTGGGGATGTGCCCGCAACCAAGGTACATGCCCTTGACTGGAATCGATCCCAGGACCCTTCAGTCTGCAGGCCGACGCTCTATCCACTGAGCCACACTGGTTAGGCAGTGAGTCAGGTATCTTGATATCAAAACAGAATATCCCCAAAGGGCTGCACATACCTACAGACTTTTTCATTGTTACAGTATTTAGATACTTCAAGTTTAAACAGAACCAGTTGGCTAATTTGGAGATATTTCAACTTCTAACTATATAGTTGACCCTTGAACAAGGTAAGGTTTAGGGGCACCAACCCCCACACAGTTGAAAATCTGAGTATAATCTTTGATACCCCAAAATTACTGATAGCCTACTACTGACTGGAAGCCTTGCAGATAACATAAGCAGCCATTTACAAATATTTTGTGCTATATGTGTTATATTCTTCATTTTTACAATAAAGTAAGTTAAAGGAAAAATGTTATTAAGAAAAGCATAAGGAAGAGAAAATATATTTACAGTATTTATTGAAAAAAATCCACATGTAAGTGAGCCATGCACTTCAAAACCATGCTGTTAAGGGTCAACTGTATTTTGTTTTGTAGAACTATGTATGTAACAATGAGATTGGTTTTATTATTTTTGTTGAATTTATTGGGGTGACATTGGAAAATAAAATTATACAGATTTCAGGTGTATAGTTCTATAATACATCATCTGTATATTGTATTGTGTGTTCATCATCCCAACTCAAGTCTCCTTCCATCACCATTTATCTTCCCTTAAACCCTCTTCTACCGCCCCCATTCCTCTTCCCTCTGGTAATCACCATACTGCTGTCTGTGTCTATGAGGGTTTGTTTTATTTTGTTTTATTTTGTTATGTTTTCATTTGCTTAATCCCTTCACCTTTTGGACTGGAATTTGCAGCATTTCAAAGAGGCAGATATGCTGGGAGAGGATCTGAGACTATAAAGTAAACTAGTTTTCAAGTAAGGTCATAGAAGCATCCACATTTGTTCTTTGAGACCACCCTCAAAGGATTCAGCATCTAAACTAATAAAAGCGAAATAGTAAAATTAACCGTTTCTTCGGGACGGGTAAGCCACGCCCACCAGCCAATCAGAGCAGCTGTATGCAAATTAGCCCAGCCAAGATGGCGGCGGCGGACACCCGGAGGCTGCCCGCATCTGTTGCCTTCCTGCAGGCCACACGGGTGGGGGGGCCGAAGGAGCAACCGCCCGCAGCACCACACCTTCAGGCAGAAAGCAGCTTGGAAGTAGGTCCGTGATCGCGGGGCACCGGCACAGACACCTCCGTGAGTGCCTGAGCCTCCGCGATTGATTTTAGGTGGCAGGGCAGCTGGGGCCTGGGGGAGCAAGCCAGCCCAGGCCCCCAGGCTGTCCTGCAGCCTGGAAGTAGGTCCATGATCACGGGGCACCGGCACAGACACCTCCGTGAGTGCCCGAGCCCCCGCGATCGATTTAAGGCTGCAGGGCAGCCCAGGCCCCCAGGCTGCCCTGCAGCTGGAAGTAGATCTGTGATTGCGGGGGCTCGGGCACAGAGGCGTGTGTGCCCGTGCTCCCGCGATCAATTTCAGGCGGCAGGGCAGCCGGGGCCTGGCGGAGCAAGCCAGCCCAGGCCCCCAGGCTGCCCTGCAGCTGGAAGTAGATCCGTGATTGTGGGGGCTCGGGCAGAGAGGCGTGTGTCCCTGTGCTTCCGCGATCAATTTTAGGCAGCAGGGCAGCCAGGGCCTGGCGGAGCAAGCCAGCCCAGGCCCCAAGGCTGCCCTGCAGCCAGGAAGTAGATCTATGATGGGGTGGGGGCACGGGCACTCAGGGAGGGATAGCCTCCCTGAGTGCCCGTGCCCCCCCCCAATGGATTCCAGGTGGCTGGGCAGCCTGGCGGGGGTTGGGGGGGGAGGCGGAAGATCTGAGCCAGCTCTGCCCCTGAGGCTGAGGCCTGGAAATCAGTGGGGGGCACACAGCACACAGGAAGGTGTGCCCTCCGTGTGTGCTGTGTGCCCCAATGGATTCCAGGGTCCCAAACTGTGAGAGAGCACAGGCAGGGATTAAGTACCCCCCCAACCCCTGCCGAGTGCACAAATTTTTGTGCACCGGGCCCCTAGTATAATTATACTCATGGTTAAGATTTATCACAGTGAGAGGACATAGGCACAATCAGCTAAGGGGAAAGGCACACAGGGTGAAGTCCAGGAACACCAGGGGCAGTTTTCCAAGAGTCCTCTCTCAGTAGAATCATAAGTGAGTGTGACAACACATGTAAAATGTTGCCAACTATGGAAGCTTGTTAGAGATTCAGCACCTAGGATTTTCAGTGGGAGCTGGTCACGTAGTCATTCCTTGCCTGGCACGTACTCAAATTCCAGACTCCCAGAAGGAAAGCAGGTGTTTAGCATAAACTTAATGCTTGTACAAACAGTTTATGCACAGTGAGCCACACTTTTCACTCTGGAAATGGTAGAATGCTCCTGAAATCTAAGTTCCCTGACTTCAGCCAAGGGCCAAATTTGTCAATGTTAACTCTTTTCTGAACTCAGAATAATATTTTTTCCATGAGTACTTTTTACTTTCTTCATCAGTTGCTATCATTCCAGTTTCTTAATATCTAAAGCAAAGACCTATTAATAGCATTATATCAACATAGGAGAAGAAACAAGATGGCGGCATAGGGTAGACACCGTATATGCAGCTGTGAACAACTATTTCAGAAAAACCACGAAAAGAACACACGGACACCACTCGCACCCACAGGACGGCTGGCTGAGTGAAAATCTTACAACTAGAGAAGAGTCTGAGACTCAGAGGAGTGGCGGAAGCAAAGTACAGAGGTACGGAGGCGCGTGCACAGGCTCAGGGAAGGGCTGGTACCGGAGGTCACGGTTCTTTTCCAAAACGGAGAGAGCCACAAGCTCCCAGTGGCTCTGAACTCCAGTTCCAGGCGAGTTTCTGAGGTCCCACAGACACCCAGAGAAGGGGGACTGACTGACACCGGGTGGAAACCCAAAGCGGGTTTCTCTCAGCGTTGCTTGCAGCAATTACGCGGGACACAGAGACCTGGTGTCTCTCAGTGCAGGGCTGAGAAGCGCCATAGCTATTTGCTCCACCCCGCCCGGCGAACTCCCCGAGCCCCCGCCCCTCCCAAGTGCGTCAGAGGCTTGTGCAGCAACACCTCCTTAAAGATACAGGAGCCAGCCTCACCCAGTGGCCAGAGAGGGACTAACCTAAACAAAACAGATCCACAAGGAACACACTCGGGGCAGATGCAGTGAGCATAAAAGCTCCACTGAAACAACTCTTGCCCCATAAGGGTGTCTCCAGCACAGAAG